>JAZHYW010033762.1:0-85964 GCA_037355805.1 Ixodes ricinus | reverse complement strand
GCTTCTGTGCGGACCTTCGCTAGTTTCCCCCAGTAGATGTCGAATTTAGGCGCATCGTTCGCTTGTTTATGGCGTTGTCCAGAGGAAAGAGAAAGAGGACTTCTTGGCGCAGCGCACAAGCTATATGCAAAGCTGAGCTAGCAGAATTGATCGTTCCACTTCCTTATGGGCCTAGTGCAAGGAAGTTGAATCTATATGGGCCATTTCTTTCTGTATTGTCGAAGATATACGGACCTATGCTAGCGCCTGCTGGAGTGGCCTCTCTTGAGGATCGGCGTTCCCCTCACTGTTACCGACCTAGTTTCTTTTGGGGCTATACAGATTTGCGGAAAGTCCCACAAGGACACTTATACCGACCCCGCCGCACGGACAGATTTAAAGGGGCATTCTTGTTTGGCATAATATTCGTTGGGATTTAGTCACTAAAAATGACCACTTCTATTAGTAAACTCGGAGCAATGGAAATACACGGGCACTATTTTCTCTTGGGGAGGGGCCGGCAGGGGCATCCTCGGGTCCTCACTACACCCCGTAAGATTTGACCAATGAAAGTAGTTCATTGCGTGGAGATTCCGAACGTTAGTAATAGTGGTCCTTATTGGCTCGCTGTGCATTATATTTTGACAAAAAACGTCAAATCTTTGGGCGTATGAGGTGAATGCAGCGATTATTGTTTGAAAACGCCGTCCGACGGCGCCTCCTAGTGTCGGCTCCAAGAAGCAGAAAGAGGTGCGTGTCACGATCTTTGATTATCGCCCTCTTCGAGGAACAAATGTCTAGTTTTCGGTGACATGGAGAATATTAGGTCAACAAAACGGATTCGGGGAATGGTGGGGCCGTTCCGGGATGTAAACTTTCCGTACACTTTGGAAGTGGCTCAATTCATTCCCTCTTGCCACTCAGAGTTCGGAACAGGAAGGAAACATATAGCGAACGTATCGCAAAGCGTACCCCGTTCTGTCATCGTCTTGCTTTCACTCCTTCACTGGCCGCACATCGGATTGCCATAGTGCGTGAAATAAACAATGAGAAGCGATGTTTTTTATTTTTTTCTCTAGAATAGCTTATTACGTTGGACTAGCTCACATTGGTCTATGCTCGCATTGGCCTATATTTTATTAAGACTGTGCTCGCATTTAGTTATGCTCACGTTGGTCGATGCTCGCGTTGGTCTATACTCACATTTGACTATATACTCGCATTTGGCTGTACACACATTCGGCCAGGCTCATATGTTCGCGTTGTGCACAAAATCATCACGGCATCGAGACGGTTACTTTGCTGAGCCTTTCCGAACTCACTAATTACCTACAACTTAAATAATCAGAATTTAAAAAAAACACGATCTAACCAATTAAGTGATTGGCTTTGCGTAAGTGCCAAAAGACGTTCGGAAACGGCTACGTGCAAAGCTTGCTCTTTTTTCACCCCCTAAGATACTAAGCGTCGAGAGAAGCAAAGAAATGCGCGGACCCTTTTTGTATAACTAGCTGTTCCATAGCATTTGCGGAGCCACCCTCGGAGATTTTGTGTCCGTGACATGTAGCCTTGATGACGTCACATGACGCTGATGCCACGCGACTCCCTAACGTCCTGCGACAGTTATTCACAGATTCTTCGCAGTGTGCCTCTGGCCCACAAAAGGAGGAGCGCGAAGAGGAATGCGCTGCATTACTAAGGCCTTTGGGAAAGAGACAACATTTTTTTTCTTGTTGCAGGGCTGTTGGGCCTGCCCGAAAGGTCCGGCAAGATCCGGGACCTGTCCCAGTTTGACGCGCAGTTCTTCGGCGTGCACCCGAAGCAGGCGCACGTGATGGACCCGCAGCTGCGCCTGTTCCTCGAGACGTCGTACGAGGCGATCGTGGACGCCGGCTACGACCCGGGAACGCTGCGGGGACGCAAGATCGGCGTCTTCATGGGCAGCAGCGAGTCCGAGACCGACGAGGCCTTCAACGTGGACACAGACAAGATCGACGGCTACGCCCTGGTCTGGCTGCTGCCGGGCCATGTTCTCCAACCGCGTCTCCTACTCCCTCGACTTCAACGGTGAGCGATTTCCTCAGGGAGTAGAACCACCGGCGCGAATCTCCGGCCCTGGTAGGCCTATTTGAACGTCCCGCTATGCGTTGCCTTATTGGATGGACGTCGAGAGACTAAGAGGGAGGTCCCTCGGCTGCCATTAGGAACAATGGAAGTTCCTCGAGGTCGAAAAGCTTCACGTCCTACCGGCAGGCATCGTGAACTTTCGACTTCAACGAGTCTAGAGAGACTCGGTAGCCTTGAGGTCTCCGGCGTGGGAGCAGGCTTGACGGGCGGCGTTCCCTGGATGATTTTCCCAGGGCCGAGCTTCACCGTGGACACGGCCTGTTCGTCAGCCATGACGGCGCTGAACCAGGCCATGCTGGCGCTGCGCTCAGGACAGTGCGAGGCGGCCCTGGTCGGGGGCAGCACGCTCACGCTCAAGCCCACCACGGCACTCAACTTCTACCGCCTCGGCATGCTGTCGCCGGACGGCATGTGCAAGGCCTTCGACGCCGACGGTGAGACCACGTTCTGTCGGGCTTTCGGAAGCCCGTTTTGCCGTCTAGCCTTTCTTTGGACGAGAACCGCTCCATGCCTTCCGCCTGCTCTGGCTGCACGCGCGCTGAGGTGCGCTACTCACAGAAGCCTTGTCGAAGGCAGTGAAAGCTACACTAATGCGGTCTGTGCAGGTGAGTTGTACGGCCACGATAAGTCGAATGATTAATTGTTAATTAGCTTAGGCGCGAGGCGAGGTGAGAAACGCGGATGAGTCAGAAATACCGCGCGGGCACGTTATCGCGCCGGTAGCCTTGCTCCTGCTGCCCGAGTGGTAACTTCAGAGCTCCACCGTGCCTCCCACATCTGCTCCTCCGAGTCTTTCAGAAATTGACTGACTCGGTTTGCGATGTCGCTCGGCAAGTTTCTAATTTAAACCACGCGTTTATTTCGAATAATCAAACCATCAATTGACATATTTTAGTCGACTGATCGGCTCGCCCCCTACACTGTCTCCGTGGCCGTATGACTCGCCCACATAAACCGCATTAGTGGCGGGACAACTGAAGGTTCTCCCTGTCCTTCTCAGATCTCACCTTGTCAGTGATCGGTTGGGAGTTCTTGTCTCTACGCGGTGTTCGTAATCGGCCGTTCCTTACTAGCTAGTGCGCCGATTATCCGATCGATTATCCGACCATATATGCAGCGTGGACTTTGAGCCGGCATTGGGTACGAGGCGCTCGGCGTCAACTCGGATACAATCGCGCGCTTCGCGCAGGTAGCCGTGCCCCGATAAATATGGCGGCCGCCGGTGTTCCCAACTTTCGGTGAGGATTGTTACGGGGAGACATCTGAACATGAAGGTTGTCCTAGATATGCAAACCTAAACAAGATCGCATACCTCGAAAAATTATTTTCGCAAAAACAAGTTTAAGTCTTCAAGTGTTTAGACTGTCTAGACTCTAGAGTCTAGACCCACACTATTTATCCGGAGATTATTTATTCAATGCGGTGTGAACTTCGCATTTGCTTTTGATGGCTTTCCGAGTGCTTTCGGGACTCTCGAGTGCCCTTTGGGAAGCGAGAGGAAACCCTTCGGCAGATGTTCGGGCATACCTCGGAAGAGCCGAGCTGGAGCCCCGTGCGTCGTGTTCTCTTCCCAGGCAAGGGCTACGTGAGGAGCGAGACCGTGGGCGTCTTCTTCCTCCAGCGGGTCTCGGAGGCACGGCGCATCTACGCCAAGCTGGTGCACGTCAAGGCCAACGCCGACGGCTTCAAGGCCGAAGGTGAGCGCGGAATCCCGGGGAACTCTCCAGCTGTGTCGGGGACACACTGGCCACTACTGCATGTCGGTCGAAATACGTTACGGAGCGGTGATCCCTCCCTCGTTGCAGGCATCACGTTTCCCTCGGGCCGTGCCCAGGAGGCGCTCCTGAGGGACGTGTACGAGGAGGCCGGGGTGGACCCCCGCAAGGTGTCGTACGTCGAGGCGCACGGCACGGGCACCAAGGTGGGCGACCCCCAGGAGATGAGCGCCATCAGCAACGTCTTCTGCGGCGAAGGACGCAAGGAGCCGCTCCTCATCGGCTCTGTCAAGTCCAACATGGGCCACTCCGAGGGCGCCTCCGGTGAGCGCCCCCTCCCGCCCCTGGACGGGCTGCCCGACTCGGAAAGACAGTTTTTAGATCAGTTGGCAAGCTCCACAGAAAAGCGGCGTTCGAAAACGCTTCTTCTATGTCGCCCGCACGCGAGCAGATACGGGTGTGTAGCGATCCTACCGCCATCGCTCCTACGGGTGACGGCCGAAGGAGCACGGTGTTCGAACCACCGTCCATTTGCGTGAAGTTCGTTCGTCGTAAAAACCGCAAGAAAATCGCTTTTCACCGCGGGCAACGTGTGCATTCAACGTTCCACCGGTTCCGTACGCCTCTGTCCGTGTTCCGTCGCTGATTGCGCAGCGAGCTCCGAGCGCGCGCGCCACGAAAACGGCGCCAGGCTTTCTAGGAAACTTGTCAACTGACCTTGATCTGGTAACGCTGACCTAGAACGCGTCTTCGACTGCCGCGTTTGGCGACCTGTCCCGGCCGTACAACGAAAGTGGTCCCGAAGTGGCGACAAGTGACGTCACAGGAGCCGGTCTGTCACGTTGGCGGATGTCGCGACCCTGGTGGTTGGTGCTGGAGGTCCCGGCAAAAGTAGGAGCGAACGCGAGTGTCGCTGTCGTCGCGTGGTCCCTGAGGTCCCTCTACTCCTGGCTCAAGCTTCCGTGGACTGCCAGGCTGGAGAACGACCCGGAACAGAACGGGCGTCTGCCACGTCCACCATCGTCGCTGTTACACCGCCAGGTTCGCGGCCGGCGACAGCGTGACACTTCTATGAAGTCATCGGGCGGAAATCGGGGGACCACTTTTTAGCACGCGGTAAACGCACCATGTCGGGGACGCCTTTTCAGGCACCTCTGCAGGCACCATGACTCGCGGACTTTCGGCTTATAATCCGTCTGCAGTGTAGTTCAGATCATAGAAACGCTCAGCTTCTAGTTGTCCTAGTTGGCCGGCTGCCAAAGACCTCCGCAGCTAGCTATGCCGGCCACACAACCCAACCGTCCAACAAACAACAAAGAAACGGAAGAAGGAGTAAAACTCCGAGGCGCTTTGAAAAGAATGCGCGCGAGCTTCGAAAAAAAAAAAAAGTATATATAGCTTACGAGTAGAAATGCGAAAGTCCATCGCGCTCCCCCACTGCACAGGCGCGGCGACAGTCACGTCACGGAAGCCGGCTCCACGACTTCCGTGACGAAGCATCTGCGTTGCTCTGCTTATGGCCAATGGGAATTTAACTCCCGTTCCGCTGCTACAGACAACGCCAGCTTCGCTCCATGGGACAGTTAATGCTTTAAAAGACACGGAAGGCCGAGTCTGGAGCGTCCTCTACGTTCCTCATAGAACGCGATTCTAGATATGACGGTTTGTTCCATAGATCAAAATTAAATTAAATTTTTTTGTAGTGTATTTTTTTTTCGTATTGAAATTTGGTGAAGAATATTGCAGTGCCAAACTCTCAAACAAGGTGTTTGTACTCCCGGTCAGTGGTCTAATGTTTGTTCTTTATATAAACGCCTGAGCTATTCTAAAGTTCACATTGTACACTATCCCAGGCAGCACACCGTATTCTGGGCCAACATTGGATTTGATGCTTGGCGAAGATGGCCCACCAAGTAGGCCCAATGAGCCATATGTTTCCCAATGTGGAGATCGCATTGGACAATAGTGGATACCATCAAAGCCAATGGTTGCCCAATATTGGTACATACGACGGCATAGGCTGAGTGCTGACAGTGGACTGTCAAAGCCAATAGCTTTCAATATTGGAAATAGCACCGGCATCAGCAGTCCGTATTTGGACTGGCAGACCACTGAAGCTTTCTGATATTGGCTGCACGCCGGTATAAGCTGTCAATATTTGGACTTAGCCAAAGCCAATGGCTTTCCAATATTGGATATCGCAGGCAATAACCTGTTGCAATATTGAGACTGTCAAGAGCCAATGGCTTTCCGATATTGTATTTACGCTGGCTTAAGCTGGTGAATATTAATGCTGTCAAATGCCAAGCGTTTTCCAAATATTTAGTGATGTCATGGTATAGGCTGGTCAATATTGCACTGCCGCAGCAACGGCGTATCGATGTATGTGTCGCGTGAAACTATAAACCCGCGACCTATTTTTTTTGCATTGTAGAGGTAGGAAAGTGGAAAGAGTCATTCACGCGCTCGCTCGGGGCATGAGAATATTTATGTACGCCAACTTCATGGTGGCTGCACGTCGCCGGTACTTTCTAACCGCGATCACAAATGCGAAATCGCTTAGCTGCCTATAGGACTATTGCGTAGTTTGTTTGCCGGCTGCTCTTGCGCTTCGCATTGCCTTACCCCTACGCGTTGAAAACTCAAGTCCGTTTTTCGATTTAATTATTTACCGCTTATTTTTCTAGTGTATTTTGTACATGTATATGCATTACACAAGCGTTAACGTCTTCTACTTTGTCCGTTGCCCCTGCTGCATGTTTGTATTTCTTTCTGCGTGCTCTATTTTTTTATATTTGCATGTTTCTGTGCATGGCCTGTCATTGACGGCGCAGGTGTCGACAAACATAAAGACGCCCGCTTACGCCGCCAAACCAGTAGGCATTCTGCTCTCAGTTTTACGAGAGTCTTTTCGAGCTAGAAAGTCGTCTATTGGACTCGAATGAAGTCTCGAGAGCAGACCGCTTCGACTGCCAGTGCACATATCATCAGTGGCGGCAGAAGAACGACATGGCAATCGCGACTGCGAGAGCATGCTGCGCCTCCATCTGGCCGGCCGCGCTCGCTCTGCGGAAATGTTAGCGAAAGCCCTCTCGAGCCCCATTAGCTTACTGAAGTTTGGAAGGCGCGCTACTTTGTCGTCGCGAATCCTTTCCCCTTCTGAACGGATGCTGCAAAGCCACGGCTGCGCCCGGCGTATCCTACGCAGCATCTTTCCGATATTGTTCGTGCAGCATCGCAACCGATTCATCGTGTGTTGAAAGTCGAGACGATGTGCTGTGCTTTTATGTGTAACTCTACCGTAAAAAAAAAGTTTGAAGTTTAAGCACGCGAACCTAGCAGTGTTGCAAATGGTTACAAATTTATTGATAAAAGTATATATATATATATAAATATTTAGTTATTTGTGGACATCGTGCAGAAAAAAATAGTCGCGCTTAGTTCTTCATTCTAAGTTTTAATTTGAGTTATACGACATATAAACATTGTCTTCAGACTTGCTGATTTGATCTACTTGGGCTGGACAGCTTATTCAGAAGTTCAAAGTCTGGCCTTACCAGAGAGCTGTCCCTGTTCAATCGGTACTGGCGGCAGGGTAGGCCTTATATGCGTGTTTTAGGCCAATTCTGTCTCCGGTTAGGGTCGCACGTGACTACAGTCTCGAAAGCTAGTGATAAGGCAGCAGGCACGGAACCTGACTAAAAGCCCGAGAGGCCACGCATAACACATCCACTGCACTATCAGCCTTGGGTACGAGTGACTAATCCTCTGGTTGGGTTCATTGTTGAGATGGGCCTGAAGATTCGCTGCCCCTATGCGCGCACTCCCCCGTTCTGGGCTGCTGTTCCTCCTCCTTCTCTCATTTTCTCCCTCTCCCTAAGCTGAAGACGTTATAGACGGTGCGGGCCCGACGGACCAGCATGAGGCGTATGCACCTTATCCGCTTGAATCCGCTCTTTGTGCGCGGGTAACGGCAGAAGCGTGATCACGTGGTTTGACGGATAGCCCCGCATTAGCCGTTCGCTTGAGCCCGGAGCGAATGCCTGCGAAGACCGGACCTAGCTTCGCGGTGAGTACGGCCTGCAGGCCTGCTGTGGATTTCGCTACTGCGGTAAATGTCGAAGTGAAGTCCTGGTTCGGTTCCGATCACCAGCAGCGCAATTCGTCTTAGTGCCAAGTGCGATCTTCCAAATGCGGATTGCCAAGACCATGGATAATTCTTTCGGCAGCGCCTACGCACCGGTGATCTTCCTTTGTTGTGGGCATACGTGTGACCACTAGCAGCTGGACGGACCGAAGACACAACTGACCGCCTTCTCTTCCATGTGAGGTGACAAGGAGAAGTTCTCCTGACCATTGGGGTACCGTTCTTGCTACGCAATGTACGTTTTGTCCCTACCTCAGATGAGTTTGAACCGTGTCGAACGCTGTGCCAGGAATCTCCAACGAGTTCAACGTGTAAGTCAGAGCGATCGGACCCGAAAGGTACCCCTGTACAGCGCTATTTGCATAAAATGCTTTTATTTCTAATAAGGCCGTTGAGAGGCGTTCACGATTGGACATTTTTGTTGTTCGACGTCCATTTTTGTTGCCATGTGCACCGTGCAAATATGGCTGTCTTCTAAGCGGTAGATGTGTGCTGTAGTAAAAAGTCACTCCGGTATTTCCAAGCCCGGAATATCACAGCGTTGTGTTAGTCCTTATCTTCTTAAGGTTTGGGTTGTTGGGTGCGAATTGGAGTGTCAGGTTATGTCACTTGCTCTGCAAATGTGATTGCCGATAATTGTCTCTACACGACAAGCTATTTTATCTGCGCAATTCATTTTAAACTCTTGATTGAGTTCAAGCATCAAGCTCTGTTCAACAGTCATGTTGTTACGTGTACCGGGGTATTTATTGAATTGTTAATTTAGTAGTGCGTTTGACGCTGGTGAGCTGAGAGGGAGAGCCAGCGGTTGCATTTATAAATTGTAAATATTATGGAGGCAACCAAGGTTACAACAATAACTGCATAGCTTCCGTTCCGCAAATATCGTAAATCTTAAAAAGTTTTTTTTTTTTTCAAATTAACGTACAAATATTGGTGTGAACTTAAATGGCGAGATTATAATTCTTAAAGCTAGATGAAAGGTTGAGGGACGCCACGATGTTGCACGAGTACAGGTGTAAACAATTATATGAAATAACCTTCGTACCTATTTGGTTGGTTTACGACACCAGTCAATATTTTTAATCTAAGATCGATCAAGCTCTGAGTAAGGACAAGTCGGACGAACAAAACAATAGTAAATGCCTGGGCCGTCTTTCTAGAAGCCAGCGTCTCAGCTGAGACAGCGGGGAAAAGCGCACTGTCAAAGCCAGCGTTGCGAGGCCTGAACGGGACTCAAACATCGACTCGCATGACGCTCGCGCGTCCCATTCTTTACAGTGCTTTCCTTCCCAGTCAAAGCTGGGAACACTGATTCCACCGAAGCGGCCCCGGTGCTGTGCCTGCACGCGTGCAAATTTATTTTAGAAGAGCAGATGCTAAGTTTTTTACATACAAACCAACGAAAAATAATTCACTGAAGAGAAAGTTGATAATGATGGAAAAGTAAACAAAAAAAAAAAGTCGGTAGGCCTTTCCGAGATTTTATATACAGGCGAAACAACGAGGCCGATTAATCGAATGGTTGAATTAAAAGGCGATTAATAATGAAGCTTATGTTTTATTCTGATTTTCGTTATTGACAAGCGTAAGAGAAGAACTGAGAGCCTCTGAAGCCCTTCACCTGAATCCGAACCACGCTTCTGTCTCTTTCAGAATCCTGTGGCCGCAGGCCCCTGCGTGGAGTCCTTTGCCTGGCCCATCGCCAGCTCTTCACCCGGCCTGCCGCCTGTCCACTACCGAGCGTGCCGCCGGAAGTCTGCCTAGCCATGCCGCTGTCCACTGCCAAGCGTGCCGCCATGATCACTGCTACTGCCCTGTCACACTACCAGGCGTGCCGCCTGAGTGTGCACAATTTGTTTTTAAATCCACTTGTTTGATTCAAATAGATTACGAACTATCAAACGATTACCGAACAATTCATTTGCGCGCTTTATTAATTTCTAAAGTGTCCAAGTGTGGTAAAATTGCTGCATTAAAGTAGATTTTAGTATCAGAAAGAAAACTGTAGCGTAGGAAAAAGGGCAGGGAACTTGCTTGGTTCTCTGCACTCTTTTTGTGGCTGCTGGTTACAGAACACTGACTGAAAAATGGCGTCCAGTAATGTCACCAGACAATGGATGCAAAAAATAGCCAGTGTATTGAACTGGATGCCAATATGAGGACTAGCCAATATTGGAAGAGCCAGTGTGTAAGGCGCTGGATGCCATGCATGTTGGTTCAGCCAACGGTGAAGCCTCAATGCCAATATTAGGATAAAAAAGCGCAAACCACGTTGGTCCAACGTGGGCTAGAACATATTGGCAAACCGTGATGAGTCCAACATTGGCGCCAATGTTGGACCACCGGTGAATCGGGTGGCGTTTTCGAAAATGCCAACGTCGGACTAATGTTGGAGCCATTTTGCCAGCGTGGATCCAGCGGGGAGTCCAACAGTGGTGTGCTGCCTGGGATGTGGAGACGTCAATGTTACCATCTGGTTAAATCGACGTAAAGTTGAGCGTTTTCGGTGACATGAGCGTGGTCAACGAGAGATACACGAAGTCTTTGTTGGCCCGTGTCTCGCGAGCTTGTCACTGCACCCTTTCAATCTTCCGTAACAAACGGTCACTTTTCGGTTTTGGGTGGGTCGCGGGGCAGCACTGCACAATCAATCGACCCGCAGCTAAAAAAGAAAAGAAATCTAGTGATTTAAAGATGTGCGTGATCCCTGTTTTTCGTGCTCTCAATTGTTATAATGAATCGGCACAGCCAGCCCACTTTCCAACGCATTTAGACGAGATAACCCCAAAAGATCCCAACTTTTTCATTTACCTGTTATAACGGTTCTTGAGCTGAAACCGAGCCTTACGGCCGTAACGTCGCCCCTCCCGAGGCGTTTAAAATGTCCCATGGACGCGCGCCCAAGCGAGAACCTACTCCGGAAAGGTCAAAGCTGTCGAATAACGCGTCCGATCGATCCCTCGGGTCCAGGGGCTGGGTCCCGTCTCGCGTTCAAATATTCAGAGTCGTCGTTTTGCACGATGTCGTTTAGTCGAATTTGAAGGCTCCGGGTTTAGGTTCTGACACTGACAGAGTGAAAGCGGCAGGGGTGGCTCTTTTGGAAACCTCGAGCACGCCCTTTTTTCGGCGTGCTTTGACGGCGCAGCTCGACGTGCAGAGTAGCTCGCGCTGGGAATAACCAAATAATCCAGCAATCGTGAATTTTTTTTTTTTTTTTTTTTGCGTTAGTGGGACTTAAGTATGCTTGCACGGAACGCCATTGACCAAGAAACTTCTTTGTTGCGGTCTAGTTTTAGAGGATAAAAGCGAGCGTTCTTCGCAAAAACTCGATGACCTAGCTCGGAGGTCTCAGGGGTGGCATAGTCCGGCCCTACAGTGACTCTAGTCCGGCCTAGTCCCCCGACTGACGGATCCGAACAAGCATCGCGTAAGCACTCGGTTCGGACTGACTCGTGACAATCGATAGCTCGACAAGCATTCGGGTTCTCGTGTCCAGTCGCTGCAATGGCGGCGGCAGCCGGACTCCAGCAACGTCTGGAGCAATGGTGAGGGTGCAGGCTAGCTGGTGTAAATTGAGCATAGTTGTAAACCCGAGACTGGGATACGGACAAGGGACAAAACACAGAACGACACGGACGTAGTCGTGTCGTTCTGTGTTTTGTCCCTCGTCCGTAATCCTCAGTCTCGGAGTTTACAGCTCTGCTCAACGTCTGGAACTCGGCTGCGTGTCCTGTGCTTTTGCCAAACCCGGCGCGTGGCTCTACGATAAACACTGGCGTCATATAAGGGCGCGCCACAGCTTTGCGTACGCAAAGAATAGGGTCGTCGCCGCTGCGCGTTGGCCGAACGCTAACCACGTTTTGGGCTTTGTGTGCGCTATTTTTTTTTTCGAACTGCGTGCGTATGCACAGTCTTGTTGGATAAAGCCAAGACGAGCACAGTTAAAAAAAAATGGCGGCTCCCGGTGCCGTGTCTGCGGTATGGTGTACAGAAAACTAGTACACCATATCTGAGGCCACTTTGGCGTCGTCGTCGCGATTTTCAATAAGGGACGGCATCGCGCTCGGTTTGGCAACGGTCGCCATACAACTTGAGGGTTGCGACGCGCGAACATTTATGTGCGAAGGTCGGTACAGAGACCTCTCTTGCCGAGGCGACGCAAGAGGGGACACGACCGGTCGACCGCTACGCGTGGTATTCTCATGTTTAAACGAATCTAAAATGAATTACTCCGGACCAAAAAAACTTGTTTCTTTGTTTTGTTCTCTCAAGTTCCAGCATTTCGTGCGTGACATAAAAATTGTGACTCAACTGTACCTTGGTGGCGTTCCGAGCGCGAGATGCTTGGAGTTTTGCGTCGCGGCGGGGAAACGCTATTTTAAATCTCTCCTCCGTAGCGTGCGCGAACGCCAAATTTAGCGCTAAAATAGCGTACGTTATTCTAGAAAGCTTTCGCAGATTCTGATTGGACGTGAAGCCACTGCTTGCGCAAAATCAACTGATGAGACTTTTTTTTTTTTTTTTTACCCGTTTGCGGTAATTTTCTATCGACAACAAGAAAGAGGTTTCGCGACCTCTAATGTGCTGGTCCCGCGGTGGCTTATCCTTAAGTCATTCATTCACCTGCCGATGCCGGCTTGTGTACGGCAGCAGAACAACTTGAGATTTGCAAACGAAGCGCGGGTTGCCGACGGCATCCGACGTGAAATAGCAGACGATCACAATTTCAGTCTGCGTCCGGTCTCCCTTCGCCGGGGCGACGTGGTTCGTAGCAGACGATAGACTTTTCCCCTGTCTGCTATCAGCTGTACAACAAGCGTACGGCGTTTTTTGTTTAGTTTTGTTCTGTGTAGTTTGCGAATTACGTTTTGTAGCAGACCAATCTCGGTTCCTCGCTTCGGGACCAACCGTCTATGAACGCGATCCCGGCGTGACAGGCGCCGTAACATCGCCAGTTCCTGGTTCGTCGTGAACCATTCGGCGGAGCTCGGAACTCTGCGGCCCGGCGGTACAAGGACACTCTAGAAACGCGGTTTTCCTGCCAGGTCACAGCCTCTTATCTCGATCAAGACTCGGCAGCCTTGTTGGCCTTATCGCGGGGATCTTTCTTTTTCATAGAGCGTCGATTATCAACAGAAATGGAGAGCGGCAGAGCGCTATCGTCCGTTTCCGCGACGTAACATTGACCCTGGGGTGTCTCGCCGTTCTCGAGTGGCCGTTGAGATCCTTATTTTGTCTCCTTAAGCCCCCACGATTGGATAACGGCCGTATCGGTTGTGTACCCCCGCCAGTGTCCAAGAGGACGCTATCGTTGGGCACCAACTCCAGAAACAAAGAAAGCGATGACCTTAGGGCGTTGTGCTTGTCGACTTCACTTGAGAAAGAACCTCTCCGAGAACGGTTGTCCGCTGAAGGACAATAAACCAGGAGTGCGCAGGTGTAGCCTTCCCAAGCGAAGCGTACCAGACACGTGACATTCCCGGAGTGACGTCACTTCCTCATGTAAAGAGCTGTTCGCCGGGGGGCCGGGGATGCTCGATAGATGGCGCTAGAAGTCTACAACGAACGCGCGGGCGCGCGCCCGCCGGGTACGCGCCGTTAAGATTTTTTTTTTTTTTTTCTTACGTCGTGCGCGCAATTGTTGCGCTCTTGGCGGGTGTTCGAATTTTTTTCTTTTTTTTTCAGTGAGCACACGTTTTGTTTGTTTCAAAACAGCACTGGATTGTTTTTTATTAAGACGTTTGGTACAGATACACACAATAGAAAAATATTTACACTTACATGAGCATGAATCAAATCAAACAAAAAAAAAGGAGAAAAAAAAACGACGTAAAGATACATATACACCCAATACAAAAATATTTACAGGTATACAGGAGCGTGAATCAACACAAGTCAAACATAAAAAGGTGAGGAAAAAACGACGTAAAGGTATGCATATACACACAATAGAAAAATATTTACACATACACGAGCGTGTATTAATTCACAGGTACCAAACATAAAAAGGTGAGAAAAAAAAAACAAGCTAAACATGTTCAAAAGCACAAGGATTCGATATGTAATTTTACATTAATAAAATATATTTCAACAAATTAATAAAGGTACCTACAATCATGAGTTATAGTGGCAATGGTAAATTAACAAAACAATATTTAGTGAAATATACAAGCACAGAGGAAAAAGAATCTTGACAAGTTGGGGGCAAATAGAATTACTAAATGATAATTGTTATATGTAAGCAAATATTTCAAAAGATCACAGAGACGAAATGCCACAGGTCAAATTGAACAAAAGTGAGTTTCATTATAAGCCAAGAAAAAGGCAGATATTTTCAGTAATCTTACCTGCTGGGACCAGCTGCTTCAGCCTCCCATTTGTGACCCTCACAGAGGGACGCGCGTCCTTCTTCAGGCGATTTCTTTTCGGGCCCGTGAAGGCGATCGGCTCGAAATGAGCTGCGCAAATCACCCTTGCCTGAAGCGTTCGATCAGAGTCGTGCGCGAACTCCGGGCGATTCGCGTACGCGATCCACTTAGCACGCCTAGAAGAGTGAACATGCATATCAATGCGAGAAATCGTTCGTTGATAACCGTTGACAGAAACAAAACTTGCCGATCGTCCAATGGAAACCGAAAGAAGGAACTTCCGATTTTAAACTGCTATTGCCGCACCCCTAGCCGCACCACTTCGCCGCGCAGTATCTTCCGTAACTTTTCGAAGGCTTCATTGCAATTCAGAACGAACCATAATTTGATTTTAGTCGCTCGTTACTCAAAACGCAACCAAAACAGTGCGCGGCGCCCGACGAGTACCGTTAGGCCGTTGGTGGGGCGAGGAGCAGACGAGCAGACGCCCCGCACGCTCTCGCCAGAAGCTGGAAACGGCGGCAGGGCGTCGGCGCGACCTCAGCGCCTTCGTACAGCCTTTGGTGCGTTGCGGTGGATACGTGAACCCTTCATGTAAAGATTGAGGTCGGAGCCGCCACCAGGGGAGAAATTAGACGCTGTCGGCCTCTGGCGACACTCGTTTGAACCGCCAAGCTGCATTCTCTGAAGAAACGCGGAGCGGAACGGAAAAGTAAATGCAACACAAACGCAAAAAAAAAGACATCCCAGTGGTGTTTATTTTATTTTGTTTATTTGTTATTTTATCTATTTGTTATTTTTGTTTAATATTGCTTTTAATTCTATCCATGTGTCGTTTTATATTTGTCTTGTGTTGCTATTTGTTTTAATTATAATTTTTATTTATTATGTTTTGCTTCTATTTTATTTCATTATTTGCATCTAAAAACTGCCACACCCGTTTTCCAAAATGGCGGTTATAGTGAGGGTTAAATGAGTGCTGGTATACCAGTTACTGAGCCTGTCCTAGTGTGCTGGCTTCACTGAGGGACACAAATTATCTCCACTAAGGTGTTAGGCCC
This sequence comes from Ixodes ricinus, assembly GCA_037355805.1. NCBI lineage: Eukaryota > Metazoa > Arthropoda > Arachnida > Ixodida > Ixodidae > Ixodes > Ixodes ricinus. The sequence continues at coordinate 70,564 of JAZHYW010033762.1, read as the reverse complement.
ACAGGTCACCTCTTCATCCTGAAACAAAACGGTGTTTAACGTATACCTGCAGCTAAGAGGCTCGTTTTAATTTCAAAAACCAAAACTAACTTCTATTTTTTTTTTTTTTTTCAAACGTGAAAACAGCACAGAAAATTTGACAAAGGGACGAGTGAAAGCAGTGTCACGGACCAACGTTACTAGAACTCATCAGTTGGGAAACTCACCGTTGAAACCCGGGCCGCTGGCGTCCACCGAGACCGAGCTAAATGCGACAACAGCGCCACTCTGTATCATTTGTCTTAGCTGTGGTCGCCTTGAGCTTTTAGAAAGGATGTTTTTGCGTAAAAACGAACGGAAAAAACTCTTTTTCGTGGTAACTTTATTGGAGTTTAGTACAAAATGGAGGGCGCGTGTTGTTTTCTAAAATCTTTAGTTCGCAAGGTTTTGCAGTATAATTAATATTGTTTTTATACAACCGTGCCTCAGCGGGGATTTCAGGTAGCGCGTCCTGAGTTAGGTGCATATTAACCACGGTGGCAATCCACGGCGCATCCAGCTCGGGAGTCGGGGGCGGTACCTCGAAGCCCCTTCCACAGTATCTGTTCTGGCCCCAAAATGGCCTGTTACAACGAAAATGGAAGTAACGTGTAGTTCCTGGACTGGCAGCTGCTGGAGAAATGGCGGCGTTGGGATCGCCATTAGCTCGGTGCTCGTGGACGGATCGGTGCCACTTTTCAGAGCAGTCTCTGTGGCAGTTTCCCAACTGAGTGGTTCTAGTAACGTTGGCACGGACGAAGCGCTGGATTGAAACGAACTTGTATTTCGGATTGAAACTGACTTCTATTTTGGATTGAATTTCTCAATATAGGTGTTAGTTTCGGTTTTTCTTCTAAATTCAACATGTATCTCGCAGCGTAATTATTAAGTATAAAAATGGCTTGCGTTGACTTTTTCTTTGTGACATACATGTCCGCATCGTAGCTATAGCAATAAAAAAGGCCTCGTCAATTACCCTGGCAGACCTGCTTTTGTGCCACGCTAAAATCCTAATTTCCTCAAATATTACGGGTGTTGTCGTGAGGGGAGGTGTGTTATTGGGTTGATCGTTTTTGTGTCTGCCCAGTTATTTTTATGTTTACTTGCTGTACCGCGCCCAAGTAAGTTTTTCAGTTGTAAGCCAGCGCTGTGTCTGTGCTCTCCTTCCACTAATCCTTCGTTGTTTTTTTTGCACTCCTGTGACATTATTTTGAAATTCACTATATTCAGGAGAACACGCAGAGTCAAAGATAAAGCGAATATCTACCGTTTTTTGTGCTTGCTCAATCTGCTGTAACGTCTTCCTGGCTGACAGGTTATCTGAACGTCTTCCCAATGCTGTAAATTTGTCTTGTAGCCATACCACGCAATGATATGCTTAGACAAATTTCCGGCGTGAAGCGATTTGAGTATCGCTGCCCTCCAGTCATATTCTCTGCTAAATATTTTGAGCAAGTTGTAAATTGTTTATCATGTAATGGTCCGCTGTCGAATTACGTGGCCGCTAGAAGCGCAATGTGGCCGGTTAGCTTCACTATTGCCGAGAGACGAAATCTGGAAGAAGTCCGGATTTATCTCGACTACCCTGTACAATGTGGCACTATGTGTGAAATTCCCAAATTGCGGTGGGGCATATTACAAACTTACTCCGGAATAGCGTCGTGAGCCAAGCCTGCCGCCAAACTAAAAAAAGCATGGCAGATGCCATGTCTACAATATGCGAGTCCCCCTTGTTTCTAAATTTTTTCTGCACCCATTGTGTTGCATATCTCGAATATTTTGAAAGAAAACTTGGATTACAGCAGCTAAGGCGCTTCTTGGAAATTCATAAAGATTGCAGCAGAATGTGATTTTCAAAGTCATCACAAGTAGAGCATCCCGTTTTGCCTTTTTATTCTTATATTACCAGCTTTCAACATACTTGCCAAGTATTTTCTAGAAAGTCTCAAGGTATTTGTACTCTACTCAAGATAGTTTGTAGTAAAAGTAACTCGAATAATACACGTTGAAATTAATATTTAGCATCGTATCTTAAATACTTCTGATTATTTTGCACAAGCTCGCGAATAAAGTCAGTTGAGAAGTTAGGACAGATAACTCTCCCAGTCTGCCTCTTCCAGGTGTTTTCGTAGTCCTGTTTTCTCCGACAGGTCAAAAGCCCCTCCTCCTCCTCCTCCTCCTCCTCCTCAAGAAAAAAAAAAAAAGTGCCTTAACGAAAGTCACATGTTTGAGAAATGCAGGCACCATATTTGGTTGTGACATGGATGTCGTGAAGCGAGATTGGTAACTTCAAAACCGAAACTGTGACCAAGTGGTTCCAAGATCTTTTGCACGTCACTGCGCCGTTAGGATGTCGCTTTGATTTCGCGAGAGGTATTTATCGCAAGCGCCATCCAAGGGGAAGGGTTGTCAGCAGATTTCGACATGGTCTTCCTATGGTCTAAGTACAGTACTGGGTACTATACAGCTGTTTACTTTGTTTTTTTCTTAAACAGACAGTTTAACTTTTGTCTCCTCCAAAGCAAGGGTGGAGAGTTCTAGGAGCAAGGCATTACAGTCGTGGCGGTATTCTTTACGGTGGAGAGGCACGAAAGCATACATCGCTTCCATCAGTTGTAAATAAGCGGGTATAAATAAGGGTCTTGCAAGTTAGTGTTACGTATTAGCGGGTGGTTAGAGGTGCAATGATGGTGACCGTGGCGTCCCCTCGCAGGCATCTGCTCGTTTGCCAAGGTGATCCTGTCCATGGAGACCGGCACCATCCCGGGCAACCTGCACTTCAACGAGCCCAACCCGGGCATCCCGTCGCTGAACGACGGCACCGTCCGGGTGGTGGACCGCCACACGCCTTTCCCGGGGGCCTGGTCGGGATCAACTCCTTCGGCTTCGGGGGTGCCAACGTGCACACCATCCTGGAAGGCCAACCCGGGCCCCCACGTGGACTCCTTCCCCGGGAGAAGCCCCAGCTGCCCCGCCTGGTGCTGCTCGCAGGGAGGACCCAGGAGTCGCTCACGGTGAGGTTCTCCGGCGTCCTCTCTTCGGGGAGGGATTTCGGGGCGTCTTGGGCTGTGACGCGTAGTATCCACCGACCTGAGTAACTTGGAAAAACTTGAAATCGGGGTAGCATTGCCAGAAAGTGTTTTTGGTGGAAGAGCTAGCGTTCTGTTTCACGGGGCTGCCTCGGCCAGGGGGTTAAAGACGAGAACAGAGCAAATCGTAACTGCTGGCATCGAATGAGAAAGAGAGCGAAAGAAAAGAAAGCGGACGATACGTTAGGCGCATTCATTTTGCCACGATGGGTTGAAGTTACTCGACTGTTTGTTAGCTTCATTTATCTTTATGCAATATGCGCAATGTTTTTAGGCAAAATAAAACTAGAAGATGGCTAGGTACAGACCTTGGAAGTGACGTTGTGCTGCTTCCTTGTGTATATTAAAGCTTTGTCAGTAATGTGCTGTCAAAACTTCCGATGTCCATGTCTGTCATTCTGAGGTGGCTGAAATGTCCGGGACCTTTTCCTCTAGATTATTGTAAACTCTCATGCCTGGGGCTCTTGCATGGACAAGAATGCTCATGGCAGACTCGTGTCCCCTCGCAGGCCACCCTGGACCGGCTGGAGGCGGACGGACCTTTGCCGGACCCAGCCTACGCCCTGCTCAACCGGGTCGGGCAGCCAAACATAACCCAGTTCCCGTTCCGCGGCTACTCCGTGGTAGCCGTGGATGGCTCCCGCAGAACCCATCAAGGGGGTCGAGGTGGGTCCCAGCCTTCCTTTGGTCTCGCTGGCCCACGCACTACAGCCGCCGCGCTATTGCGTGGAGGGCGGCATTCTTCAATGGACGTGTCTATCGCACTTTCTTCGAGATTGGGGCTAGCACCGAACGTACGGTCCAGTACCAGTGGAATTTGTGCGAGTGGAACCCAATCTCAAGCTGCAATTATTTTTCCTTGAAATTGGGTTGTCATAACATGCATTTCTGTAAAAATAGAGGCACGCATTAGGCCTGTGCACAGGGCCTGTGCACAAGGCGTGCTCTGCAAGGCATGTGCAAGTCACGTGCAAGGCTTGTATAAGACCTGTGCATGGCATGTGCATGGCATGTACAAGGCACGTGCATGGCACGTACAAGGCACGTGCATGTGCACGTACAAGGCACGTGCATGCACGTGCAGGCACGTGCATGGCACGTACAAGGCACGTGCAAGGCACGTGCAATGGCACGTGCATGGCACGTGCATGGCACGTGCATGGCACGTACAAGGCCACGTGCATGGCACGTACAAGGCACGTGCATGGCACGTACAAGGCACGTGCATGGCACGTACAAGGCACGTGCATGGCACGTACAAGGCACGTGCATGGCATGTACAAGGCATTTGAAGAGTCATCTGGGAGAGCTTCATCAGTCTTCCGTTTTACAGTGGTAGCTGTTAGTGCCCTTTCCTGGCAAAAAGTGTCCATATACAAATGCAAAAACTCACTCCGGAGCAGAGGCACTGTTCCCTCTCCTCGTCGCTCCTCACAGAAGGCAAAGCACTCCCTCTCGGCCCCCCCCAATCCCCCCCCCTCCTTACTCCCTGTAGGCTTCCACTGTTCCGAAAAACCCACGTGATCACAGGGAGAGTACTCTCTGCCTCCCCCATCATCCACATACCTTCCAGCAACGCCCTCTCTTCCTCCCCCACCCCTGGCAGCTGCTGTTGCGAAATGCCCAAAAGGTCGCACTGTCCGGACATGCTCCCTCGCCTCCCTACTGCCGCCGCCTAGGTTCTATTCTCCACGTCTCTCCGCGCCTCTACGGAACAGTTTGTACATATACTTTTGCTTCTTCCCCTGCACGTGCAGTCTAGGCGCCCCCGTTCCGAAAGAGCGTTTCAGGCAAAAAAAAGCGCGTCTCTGCATCCTTCAACACGTGCAGTATCTCGCACAGTTGTTTGATTAAAGTACACATCTCCTCGCGCACGTCTTCTACATCACTTCCACTGGAAACAAAGAACCCATAGCAAACGTATGATACAGCACACTAGCTGAAGGTGAACCTCCTCCAACGTGCCTTGCCACAACGTAGCAGCTACCGCCGTCAATCGCATAGCACACTTTGTGTCCTCCTTTGCCGTTTCGTTTTTGTCCGCTACCTCACCCGAGCTGCGTGTGCGTCCTGACCGTTGCCCCTTTCTCCCACGGTACAGCGTGCCCCGTTTGAGAAGCGGCCGCTGTGGTTTGTCTTCACGGGGATGGGCTGCCAGTGGAACGGCATGGCCCGCCAGATGATGCAGTTCGACGTGTTTGCCGACTCCATCCGGCGCTCCCACGAGCTCCTGGTGCCCTTCGGCATTGACCTCATAGACCTGATCACCAGCGACAACGCCAACAACCAGACGATGGTGTCTCCCTTTGTCTCCATCGCCGCCGTGCAGGTGAGCTGCGGTAGAAAGCGAGTATTTCTATAGCGATCCAAATTAAACACATTTTCGGAATACCCAGGTTTCACTCTTTTTGGCGCATGCTATTTATTAATTCTAAATTCGGAATAGCTATTGAGAAAATGGCAAATAAAGGTGATGTTATAAATTCGACATTCGAATTTTGCCTCATTCTCCAGTGGGGCGACGTCGGTTTCGTTCGATTTTCAATTTACACTTTTCTGCACCGGTGCAGGCTGGTGGAGGTAAATCGAACGAGCTATCGCGTGTTCCAGTGTTTCATGCATGTTTTTTTGTTTTGCTGGCATGAGCTTGTAAGCAGCATTTGTTTCAGATCACCAAACTTTCTGTAGCCTGTTGGGAACAATTGCTCTGCTGCCCTCATTTTATCCCATGTTACAACATCTAATGTCACCTTTGATTCTTGCTTCCGGATCAAATTTAAAACCTTAACATCTTTGAAAAAAAATAAAGATATTGTAAACACCCCCCCCCTCCCAGTCTCCCAAGTGTTTCTGGGGCAACTCTTTTTTTATGGAAAAAACCATGTACACCAACTTTTTAGGGAAGAAATGTCTTGTTTTTCTTGAAATGGCGCATATTAGGTGAACCGAATATATCTGGGCAACCCTTTGCCCATAACGTCGCAGATGTCCACAACATCGAAATGCCACCCAAGCTTGACCCATAAATTCACCCCTGGCTGGAGTACAGCTGCACCGGGTGGATAAAGACGGGAGCAGAACATGACAAATCATAAGCGCCGACATCTGTGGTCTCGAGAAGAGAGAGACTGAATTGCAAACAAAGAAAGGAGACAATAGGTTAGGTGCATTTGTTTTGCCACGACGAGGTTGTTAAGAGTGCTCATCATCTCTATTTGTTTTTGTACAATACACGGTGCCAGTGTTTTCGTGAAAATTAAAATTGGAACCCTACCAGGTACAGACCTTCGCAAATGGTGTTTTGCCGCTGCTTCATCTACCCTAAAGCGTTGCCAGCAATGTGGGCCCACTGCAATCACAGACGTCCGCGTCTGTGCCCCTCTGTTCCGTAGCGACAGAAATACGTGGGTTCCTTCCCTCTAAACAATTATGCGTTACCTCTGTGAGCCGCACGCCTCAGTTTTCTGTCTTCTCGGGCATGGTTGGCAGGAGGGAGGACGTTGCGCTTTCCCGCAGGTGGCGCTGGTGTCCATGCTGAAGGCGGCGGGGGTGGAGCCTGACGGCATCGTGGGTCACTCGGTGGGAGAGATTAGGCTGCGCCTTCGCCGACGGGGGCTTCACGGCCGAGCAGACGGTGCTGTGCGCCTACTGGAGGGGCGCTGCGTCGAGCTGGGCAACCTGCCCAAAGGGGCCATGGCTGCCGTCGGTCAGTCTCCCCCTTCTCTGCGCGGGTCGTCTGCTGGTTGTCCCGTCTGGACGTGGTGTTTCTGTGTATTGTTGAGGCTTGCTGTAAACTCCTTTAAGTCTAAATATGGTGATGTCTCGTAATGTGCGAATGCTAGTGGATTTTGAGTTTGAAGCGAATTCGGAGCAAAAGGTGGTTTTCGGCGAACATTTTCTAGTGGAATGACAAATAGTTTCTCCGAGCCTTTCACTACCGTGCGCCATGCTTAAACGAAAATTCAGCTGAACCCGCGAGGGTAGTTCCCAACAATCCATTTTGTCCACTACTAAGCTCGGTTACTTTTAGTATAACTATATTTATGAACGGTGACATATGTAAACAACAAAATTGTTGCAGCTATCCTAATTGAGGAGGTTTATAAATCTGCTTGCTACAAGCAAATATTCTTTCTTCGATATGAAATTTGAAAAGGCGCAATTAAACAAGCGTGAATGATGAGCGTAGGTTGTCGAGACATCGCTGCCAGAGTTATTCTCTCGCACAATCGCGTCTGGATAGCCCCGCTCATCGCGCTTCTCTCCAAGAACTGCTTCTCTCCAAAACAACTCAAAGCTGTTTTGTCAATGTTACCCGAGAGCACTGTCATGTTAGTGGAAACCTGCAGGCTGTAGAATGTTTCACACAAAAATCGCTAGGAGATGGCATTGCACTCCTGCAATGCAACGTCTCTGAAAAAGACGACATGGTGGAAATTGGGAGCTATTCAAACGGTAGTAGCTGCTAGAAGTGAGCTGCCCTACACGCTGGTGCGCTGGCTCGTGCGCGCCCGACCATGTGCTATGTTCTCCGCGCTACTTCACGCCAGATTGGTTGCGCTGGCTCGTGTCATCCGCTACGGTCCATCTCAACGGCGTAGAGGAGCAGGCACATATTTGTGCACGTTCGGCTTTGCAGCAAAGGGTCCGTGTTTCGTTGTACGTTAGTGCTTTTTCTGCCGTGGTTGCCATGCAATGTGCGCCCACGCGCGTTCGCTCGGGACGAATTATTCGATGCGGGCAAGAGATCGCCGGGCACGGCCAGCGTCGCGATCTCTTGCCCTAACCGGCGGGACCTCTGTCCTTCCTCGCCCAGGCCTGACCTGGGAGCAGGCGAAGGAGCGTTGCCGCAACGGAGTGATCCCGGCCTGCCACAACGCGGAGGACTCGGTGACAGTGTCAGGCCCGGCCGAAGCGGTGGCGGAGCTGGTGGCACAGCTCAAGGCGGAGAACGTGTTTGCCCGGGAGGTGAACAGCCTGAACGTGGCCTTCCACAGCCGCTACATGCAGCCCATTGGGCCGGCCCTGCAGGAGGCCCTCGAGAAGGTGGGGCCCGCCCTCCTTGCGCGCTCCCGTGCACACGCACTGCCGTGCCAGAGTATTCTCGTTACCTAGCTGGTTTAATTTCTTTTTCTCATGGTATCCCCTCTTTTTGGCAAGTGGAAATGTGTCCAGGCAACTTCTGTTTCAGTTTGTTCTCTCATTATTCCAGACCGGTGAATCTTTGCCGTTCAACCTCGTGCTCCATGGCAAACGCGCAGAGATCTATAAATTAGAAATTGATTCTGAATCCGAAGAATGTGAAAATGAGGAAGTTGCGGTTCTGAATGAACTGCAACTTCCACCTTAACACGGAGTGGTAGTCCAAAAAGAGTGCCCTCAGATTGCGAGGTCAAGGTACCATTTTGCATTGTCTCTAAAAGAACAATGCGAAAAAATTGTCCTCGGTTGGAGGCACGCAGATATAAATTATTGCTGTGCCAATAAATAAGTGCGTAATTGATAAGCCAGCATGTTTTATGAAGCGTGCTACTGCTTTGAATTAACCTGAGACTGGGGTAGCGTAGAAACCTCAAAACGTAGGAGAGAACAGAAAATAGACAGGACGACGTCTCCATATTTTTTACATATATATTTCCGTGCCTCTGCATTACTTGCATGGAAGTCTGCATCCAGCGTGCAGGAAATACCCTGGCTTGAGATGCACACCGGTGAAAAAGTTTGGCTGTCAAGGGGTTAACCTGGAACAGGCTAATCATTCTTTCTTGCGCGAGTTGAAACATGGTGGCGCCGGTGTAGAAATAACCCTCAAGCAATGCCGGAATTTTCAGCCAAATTCAAGTTGTGCAGTGTTCACAAAAAAAGTCTGTTCTCTGTCTCGGCAAAACGGTCGCTTAGAGCACAGCCAGACGTAATTCACCCTTACGGTGAAAAAATTGCACTTAAAAAAGGAAATATGCACGAACCGGCAGTGTGCGGAGGCTATTTGATGGACGGTGCCACCGAGTTAGTTCGCGAACAAAGGGTGAACCGTCTCGCACGCTTTCCGACTTTGCGCCGTTCCGCCACTCGCGGCACCCGCTTGCACTGCCGCAAGCGAGGCTGCCGTCGCCTCAACATTGACGGTGCCCCGCCCCTCCCAGGTGGTCCCCAAAGCCCGGCCCCGTACGAAGCGCTGGATTAGCTCGTCGGTGCCGCAGAGCCGCTGGGGGAGCCACTGGCCCAGAAGTGCTCGGCGGCCTACCACGTGAACAACCTGCTCTCGCCCGTCCTCTTCCGGGAGGCCCTGGAGCACGTGCCGAAAAATGCCATTGTGGTCGAGATTGCGCCACACTGCCTGCTGCAGGCCATCCTGCGCCGGGCCCTGGGACCGGAGGTGGGTTTCTTCCTTTATTCTACAAGACGTCTGCCCGGCTTTGTTTTAGTATCCAAGCGTTGTATTCGCTGGATATTGAGCACCTGAGCGTTGGAAACAAAATATCAAACAACCAACCTGTGTGTGTAGTGTCTTTTTCTAAGATGTCTCAGGTGTTTAAGATGTCGAAGTTAACCTGCTCACCTGCACATTCTTTGTTATATCTATAGAAATGTGAATACATTCACATTGATAGGGATGTGAATACATCGATGTTAATCTATCCAATCACAATGATAGGAACGTTTTTGCATAAGAGCAGAGAAGAAATAACATGTAAGCACTTGACGTGCACCATGTAAAAGCTGGTTCGCACGCTTGCAACTGCTTGCTTACGACCGAGTGCATCGAGACCTCTTGCGATATCTTAAGACAAGGAAGCACGCTGGCACCATCTATGAGGTGACCCTGGAGCTGCACTTTACTAGAGCGAAGGTTTTGCAGTGTCTTCGTCAAACAATGTACATACTAACCGAGATATGCTCGTTTACAACATGTTCAAGTTTTTCAAGCCAACCACAAAAAAAAAAAAAGTGTAAAATTAGAAATTTGAGTGTTTTACGGCTGCCCTACAGATAGTAACAGTGTGCTGCCTCGTTTCGCACGTCCTGTGCTTTTTTCTGGCAGAGTATGGTTGCACTTGTTTCATTTGAGCCAGAAAGTACCGATCATTGTATTCTGAGAATATAGACGTAACAACGTAGGTGCACGATTGCGGCGGCAGAGAGGTCACCCTGCCTGCATGCGTGTTCCGCAGGCGACCTGCCTGGGGCTGATGAAGCGGGACGCGCCGGACGTGCCGGCCTTCTTCCTGACCTCGCTGGGCAAGCTGCACGCCCACGGGGTGCCCCTGCAGCTGGAGTCCCTGTTCCCCCGGGTGCCGTGGCCCGTGCCCAGGGGTACGCCCAACGTGGCCCACCTGGTCAGCTGGGACCACTCGCAGACTTGGTCGGTGGTCACCTACAACGACTTTTCCACTTCGGCACAGGTGAGCGTGGCTGCGACACATGCCGGGGAAATGCCGGTCTACGCACTTGCATCTGGTTGCAACCAAGCGCGTTATGCATGCCTTGTGCTTCCTGTTGTTTTTGAAACGTTTTATTTATGCGAAATGGCACGGACGACCTTCACGCCTTGCGACAGTTGCCTTCAACCACCACCCGACTCGCCGGAATAAATAGGAACAGTCCGAACATCTTCTGCACATTCGTAATGATCGGGGAATTTTATCGAAATGTTCGGTGGAAACCTGGTAAAGACGCATAATTCTGAGAGAAGCAATTTCGTTGACACCCTGTCGTAGTCGCATGAAATGGTGGTTTGGGGAGGACAGTGAGACGTAGAGAGAAATAGAGTTCTATGTACGAGGGAAGCCTCGCTGACAGCACAAAGGCAAGCAGCTAGTCGAAAAATGTGTTTTCGGTGGTCGGGCAGCTTTGTGGGGCGAGAGCGTGTCCAGTCTGCGTAGCTCATGGGCCGGTAGCTTGGCAGAGATATATTTAGGTGTGCGATTCTGTCTGTGGAGAGCTTGGAGCAGACGATGCGCGGGCACGTCGCCGGCACTCTCCACTGGGTGCAGGATCGCCGTACAGCGAACTAGGCCAGTCAAGTCTGGCCGTCCACACCAACGTTGAGGCGGTTTGTTGTGGCGAAAGAACAGACTGGCACTTTCTATGAGGTAGACCTGGAACTGCATTTACTAGGGAGAAGGTTTTGTCATATTGGAGGGATCTAATGTATGTATTACTGTCCTTGAGAAGTGTAGTCTTGTGCGAATAGTGGATTTTTGAGTTGGAAGTGAATTCGAAGCGAATAGTGGTTTTGGCCGAATATTTTTGATTCGAATATCAAACAGTTTTTCCACACCTTTCACTACCACTAAGGTAGCAATTCGGGTCAGTTGGGTCATGATCATGTAAAAAAGCGCCAAAAAAGCACAAGGACGAGGAAGAAGACAGAGCTCTCGTCTGTCTTCTTCCTTGTCCTTGTGTTCTTTAGGTGCTTTCACTACCATTGCATAATGCTTAGACGAAAACCCAGCTAAACCTGTGAGGGTTGTTCCACTTGTTCATTTATAAGCTAAGTTTAATCTATTTTTTTTTTTTATAAACTGTGACCTCAGGTCTGGTGTCTTTGGATGGCAAGTAAACAATGAATTAGACATAAAAATGAATCCTATAAAAATGGCCAACTATACCCATTTGAGTGAATTTAAAAATCTTGGTATATAAAATATTTTTTCTTTAATTTCGAGTTAAAAAGAATGAATCGCGCATGATGAACGCAGGTTGTAAGGGCATCTCTGCCTAACATAGTGTACTCTTGCATAACAGTTTAATTTTGAAACTTTGACTGCAATGTAGATATACAGATTCACAAAATTTGCATTTATTTTCAAATATAACCGGCACGGGTGCACCATCCCGCTTTGAATGTATGCTTTTCTTCGAAGCACGCAATTACAATATTCTTACTTTTCCAAGTGTTTATCACGGCAGTTAACCCCGTTGAGTGTGCTTCTTCCAAGCTACCGATGTAATGCAGAAAGCAACACCCGTGAAGCTCGCTTCCACGGGTATTGCTTCTCCGCAGCGCACCGGTGCTTGGTAAGAAGCACACTCAACCGGGCTAACTCACCGCAATCTACACTTCGAAAAACGCGAATAGTGCAGTTCCTCTCTAAACGAACTTCGAATAGTGTATTATTTGGAACTACTATTCGAAATTTCGAATATTCGCACAACCCTAGAGATAGAGAAGTGGTCACTTGTAACAGTGTTGGAAGTTTGTAAAGCCCACAGTGAAAGAATGATGTGCACGAAAAATGAGAAACTGTGCTAAACCGCAAGTATGCCAAGACTACCGGACGGAATGCACCAGTCTGCCCTCTCGTAAGCGGCCCCAAGGCTGCGCAGTGTACTCCGTCCCTTCCAAATAAATCCGTCGCCTTCTGACCGGCCGCAACTCGGCACCAGTTTTCTCGAATTGTGTCGCATAGATTTCGCTCGCGGGTTGAAATTGATTTCGTCCTTCCCGCCCCACAGGTCTCGGAGGAAGTGGCGGAGTTTGACCTGGAGGCCGAGGAGAACGATGGCTACCTGGCGGGGCACCAGATTGACGGGCGGGTGCTGTTCCCGGCCACGGGGTACATGGTGCTGGCCTGGAAGTCCCTGGCGAAACGGTCGGGCAAGCCTTACAACCAGGTGCCCGTCGTCTTCGAGGACGTCACCCTGCACAGGGCCACCATCCTTCCCAAAAGCGGTACGTCCACGCCTCCACGCAATGCATCGCTCGCTTTCGGCTCGAAATCTCCGCCGAAATATGTGCCGGTCGACGTTCGTAAGCTTTCGTCCTATGCCTTTATGCGCGGATGCCGTGAAGAGTGTTGGAACGGAACAGTGATGTAAAATCAACTTTACGTTTTGCATTTCCCATCGAATTTCAGTAGCAGCGGGGTTCAACTGTGGCACTCTCGGGCCTGTCCTGGATGGCTTGGTCACTAAACAACTTTATGTTCAAAAGCCTATTATTTCACAAACTTTGAGAACAGTGGGTTTCAGGAATATTTTGCGGGCACCTGATTTTGCGATTTAGAGTTATATGCTATGTATTTGTTAGAAAGGGCTCATATATTGGTGCAATCAATATTTCGCTATATTTAGAAGTTGCAAGATTTGCGAAACTTTGGTGCTTGTGGAAATCGGGCTGTTTACATCGTTCTGTGCTGCGTGACTCGGCCCGTCCTATTTTGCACTGTCGCATGGTTAATTCCGGCGTGGCAATGAAAAAAATGTTCCCGCTTTTCTTACATTGTAATCCTGCACATGATGGTCTGATCGCTGCAAGATACTGTTCTAGCTGAGGACACACCTAACTGCGAATTCTTTTGACACAGTCCACTTGATAGTCCTATAGGGAGTATTCACTGGCGACCATAGCTGTGTGTGCGGCTTCTGAGCGCGTGCTCACAACGAGCTTCCACAGTTCTTCTGCAACCGTGCATTCCGCACCATCAAGATTGCCAGTCTTAGCAGCCTATTACTGTGAGTTCGTTCTGAGCATGCGCTCTAAACTGCACCCTCAAATACGGTGTCCAGTGAATACCTCCTATTGGTGCGTAGCTAGAGCAGCCTATGCTTGAAATGTCTACACCGTCCAGACGACCGAATTGAGGAGAGAAAGAGGGGTCTCTCCGCTTCGACGCGTGGCATAAGTTCAGCAAGAACATTCAACAGCTCTTGCTGGCACTGAGGCATGAAACGGGTCTTTGACAGAGCAGTTTCTAAGCAACATGGGTAGGGCAAGTGGTAAGTTCTACACGATGTGGCGCACCCAGAAAACGACCTGAAAACAAACTCGTTCCCGTAGAAAGTGGGAAACCGAGGCTGTGACGGGCTACCACTGGCCACTGACTGAAGTGGCCAGCGACCGAAGTGGCGCCGCTTATGACCAAGGCAGGGAGAAGACTTTATCTGGCAGCTGCGATGCATATGGTGTCTACGCACGTATATACACCTTGCACAGTAAATGACACGATTTATAGCCATTTCAATTCAGCGATGGGAGCAGAGGTGAGAAAACAAACGCGCTGGACGGCTTGACGGATTATCTGTCGCGCTGCTCCGCCCCCTCAGCATCAGCGTGACGGGGATGTTCGAGCGAAGTACATATAGTTTAACACTCGACACCTTCGCAAAAATTAACTATATATATATAAAAAAAAGACAATCTGGATTGTAAACGATTTGAGCAACACTGTTCAATAATCGAAGTATTAAAGCCTAAATGAAAAGATGTGCATAACGTTTCTCAACCTCTATGATTCGTGGTGTCCATGGTGACCGTAATTCAAGTACTGCAGCCAACTATATATTTATTTTCAACACCCCGCTCGTTTTTTTGTTTTTTTGTTGACGTGCAGGCCCAGTGCGCTTCATGGTGAACGTGATGCGCGTGTCGGGCGAGGTTCGAGGTGTGCGAGGCCGGCACGGTGGCCGCGAGTGGCCGCGTCTCACTTCGGCCGACATCGGGCAGAAGCTTCTGGACCACGAGGCGCCCTCCGAGCCTCCGGAGACAGTGACCTTCGACCTCGGCGCCGAAGACATCTACAAGGAGCTGCGCCTCCGGGGGTATGAGTACTCCGGAAGCTTCCAGGGCATCTTGAAGGCCGACATCCAGCGTAAGTCGCAGTGGGCAGTCATTTCCTGCCACCAGCGGGCACTGCACTTATCCAGTTCCACCTTGAAATTGCTATTTTTGAGAAAAAAACAAATTTTCCTATTTTTGTGTATTGTGGTTCTACAACTAATAGTGTATACTCCTGCAAATTTTTATTGCAATATCTGAAGTATTTACGGAGAAATAAAACATTTTCGGTCAGCCAACAATGCAAAATCACGTGTTTTTGAAATGTGAAACCTCTGTTTCCTATTTTCAAACTGCTGTAGCTTTGCACCGGTATGCCCTAGAATGATAATCATACTCTTGTTGGAAAGAAAATTTCTTCGCAGTTACAGTACATTAAATATCTTTGCTCGAGAGTAAACTTTATTTGAGCAAGAACACCATAGAAGTCCAGCTTTCACGTAGAAGAGGCTATCCATATGGCCAAGAATCGAAAAGCCCACAAGCTTGATTGAACACAAAACTGACTAAAACCAGCATTTATTTATAGAAGGTCACGTGGGTTTGTCTGCTTTGTATTTCGATGATGCTTACCCTGCCCATACTTGATGATGTTGGTTCGTGTATTGCAAGCATACCCAATTCCTCACTCATTTCACAATCAATGTCCAGATACTGACAACAAAATGACACTCAAAGAAAGCGTTTTAAGCTCTGGCTCACTCAGCAAAGCCATGCTGGAGATTGGGTGTAAGCAGAAGGCACTATCTACGCTCTTGGTGCCTTTTAGTTGCCACCACCACCAGTAAAAGCAAATGTAGTTGTGTGGAAACTTTAAACAGGCTTTTCTCAGTTTCACTTTTTTGCAACAATTTTCGTTTTAGGAAATCTATCATTTCAATGAATCGCTGAATGCATTCTTTGCTGTGGATGTTTCTGGACTGAAATTTAATGAGGAAGGGGGCTAGACATTTATTTTTCTATTTAAATAAAGTTCTTATTGCCAAAAAGTAGAGTTTTGATGAGGAGAAAATGCCCCATTATGTGGAATGCTTTTCAAATTGACATTTTGCATCGAAAAAACATGGATTTTAAGGTAAAAAATAGATAGCCCCTCCACCATATGTTCTAGTTAAGGCTGAAGCTAAGAAATGCTCAATATTCTCCAGCAATTTTATATGATAGATTTCCTTGCCAACTGGGGTGACTTACATCAATAGCGGTGTACTTCCCCATGTAGCTTATCGGAAAATAGTCCTACAGGGATGAAATTTCATAGAGTGCATTTAGGCAACGAGATGAATAGACACTCCAAATTTCATCAAGATTGAGCAACTGGTTTAAAAGTCGACACTTGAAGGTGGTGTCACCCCTTAAGACTGGTTCACACCGCAGACTTCTTACGACTGAGCGCATTACGAAATCTTGCGATGTCTTGCGACAGAAGGCACACGCACGTGGCACCATCTATGAGGTGGCCCTGGCAATGCATTTCACTGGAGCGAAGGTTTTGCTCGATTCGAGAAATCAAATGTGCATACTATTGCTCAGAAACTCTTGTTTATAACATTGTCAAAATGTTTTCAAGCCAACCAGAAAAGAATGACGTGCAAAAAAATGAACTATTTGGGAATCGCAAGTGTTCCACATAGCATTAGTGTGTTCTCTCAAGAGGCCACGAGTGGCCATGATACACTTGGTCGTATGCAGTCGCAAGTGTGTGAAGGAGCCTTTAAGACTAGACGCTTCGTTCGAATTTTGCTAATCTTTTTAAAATGGTTGCCTCTACCATACCGATCGTGAATGTGTCCTGTCGATGCAGACCCCTACGGCAAACTCAAGTGGGAGGACAACTGGGTGACCTTCATGGACACCATGCTGCAGTTCAGCATTCTCGGCAACCCCATGCGCTCTCTCAACCTGCCCGTCAGGATCCACTCGTGCAAGGTGGACCCAGCAGTCCATGCCAGGGCTGTCAGCGCAGCTGGAGACAAAGGTGCGTGGCTCAGCACGAAACCAACGCAGCTGGGTGCAACACTGGCAGCTGTATTAAAATGCTAAAGTGGGCTAATTGGATGAGCATTATGGACAACAAATGGCGCAAAGGACAGACAAGAACAAGAACACAAAGACGGGATTAGTGGCTAGTCTCGTCTTTGTGTTCTTGTCCTTGTCTGTCCTTCATGCTATATACCGTATTTACTCGCACAATGAACGCACTCGCGTAATGAACGCACCCCCCAAGTCGGCTCTCAAAATTTCGACTTTTTTTTCCCTCGCGTAATAAACGCACATCCAACTCGGATGTCAAAATTTTGACCCCCTCCCCCTACGCGCGCGAAATGAACACTTTTTTATCCTGGTGCAGCGAGGTCGCGAATGCATGGGCAGCGTGAGCAAACAAAACGCCCAAAAAAAAAAAATCCAACAGAAGCAAAAAAAGAATGAGCTTTTTTTTTTGTGCACAGCACAGTTTGGATTTTGGGTAGCGCGCCGCGCGCAAGGAGTTAAGAAGAGAAGCCCTCGCCTCAAGCAAGCGAAAGAAACAGCTTGCGAAAGGCGGTATAAAATTAAAAAACAATCCACGGAACCAAGAGAAAAGAAAAAACCAAACAAAGAGGAGCTTTTTTTTTTTCCTTCTTTTTCCTGCACAGCGCAGTTTGGTCTCGGGGTCCGCGCATCCCCGCGTTGCGCGCAAGAAGAGGGAAAGAAAAGCGGGTCGAAGCCCTTGCTCTAAGCAAAGCAAAACAGCTTGCTAAAGACGGCAAAAAAAAAAAAAAAAGAAAACCACGGGAGTAAGAGAAAGAGAAAACATAAAGAGCTTTTTTTTCTTCTTTTTTTTTTGCTTGACGCAGTTTGGTTTCGGGGTCGCGCGTCGCTGCGCGCAAGGAGATAAAAAAGAAAAGCGGAGAAGCCCTCCCCTAAACAAAGCGCGCATAATGAAAGATCCTGCCCTCGCCTCCTGTTCGCACTTTGGAAAGAGAAGGGAGAAGCCCTCAGAAATGAACCCACTTTTCTATCCTGAGTGCAGCGAGGTCGCGAATGCATGGGCAGCGTGGGCAAACAAAACTTGTGAAAGGCAGGGAAAAAACAAACAAAAAAACACGGAAGCAAGAAAAAAAACAAAAAACATGGAGAGGAGCATTTTGTTTTTTTTGTTTGCGCATCCCAGTTTGGTTTTGGAGTCGCCGCGCCGCGCGCAAGAGATAAGAAGTTAGGTCGATTTTTGCGGGATAAAAGGTCCGTTCATAGTGCGAGTAAATACGGACGCAAAAATATTTACCTCGCGTAATGAACGCACCCCCCAACTTTGCCTCGATTTTTCGGGAAAAAAAGTGTGTTCATTCTGCGAGTAAATACGGTATTGTTCATTGCTATTCGCTTGGTGCAACTTCTCGGTGCAGCATGTTGTAGCTTGGTGCGACGCCATGTGTCTCGGACCAAATGTTGGAGGACAACACGCAGGTATCCTACTCTGGCATCAACCAGGTATACTGGGGGGGCAAGCTCCAGCCAGTTCGATATATATACGCTTCGCAACACTGTTAGCCCAAGCACGAGATCTGCACTATTTCAAATTTTACTTCTAAGGCTCTTGGTAGGCACCTAATTTTACCGCGTAGGTTAGTGCTCCAAAACTGGACCTTCCACAGTCTCAGGAACTATAAATTTGTTCGAGGCATCTTTTTGAAAAGTAGCTTTTCATGCTTCTCGTGCAGGGGTGGACGTGGTCTACGAGAAGTACCTCAACGTCTGCCGCTCCGGGCGGCGTGGTCATGAAGGGCCTCAAGGCCAACGTGGCACCCCGCCGAGGCCGTGCAGCAGGAGCCGTTCCTCGAGGAGTACCAGTTCGTGCCCTACCTGGACGACGAGTCGGCCGGCCGCCAGCGCGAAGCCGCGGTCCGCGAGTATGTCGAGGGTCTGCTGCGGCATCGCCCGCCGCGTGCTCGAGTCGTGCGGCAAGAACAAGGCTCAGATCTCGGATGTGATGAACGGGTTCCGCGAGGCGCCCGAGCAGGTCCTCCACGTAGTCCTTGAGAGCCCGGCCGATGAACCACGGGCTGTTGCGCGTCCTGGCCAGCGTCCAGAACGAGGCCAAGAGCTCGGCGAGCTCCCTGGTGGCCACGGTCCAGTCGGCCCTGGCGGCCCACAAGGAGGATCTCGAGAGGGACCTCCTCAACACGGCCCTCTTGGAGGAGGACCCGCTGCGGCACCTCCTGGATGTGGTCGTCGAGAACACCAGCGTCAAGAAGCTGAAAGTCATCTGGAGATGGCCGCAGACGCGGGCCCCTCGCTCCTGGCGCCCGGGTATCCGCCCTCCTGGCGCTCTCCCACATCCTCCTCAAGACAGACCTGACAATCGCACATCCGCAACCAGATGTCCTGACGGAAGAGCAAGTTCCGGAAGACGCCAAGAAGGTTGCCTGGGACGTGGCGTCTCCGTCGAAGACTGCCCTTCCCGAGGCCGACCTCCTGGCTGGCCCGTGGCGCAGTCGGCAGCAAAGCGTTGGAGGCACTCACGGATGCGCTCGCGGCTCCAGTCGAGGGAGGGCGGCTTTGTTCTGCTGTCCCTGCAGGACTGCACTCACGCCCGCCGAGATGTTCCTGTCGACTGTGGGCAAGGTGCCGCTGCGGGTACACTCTCGAGACTCCGTCGAGGCTGCCTTCAGGGAGCGTGGCTTCCGGCTCGTGGGCCTCCGGTCCAACAATGTGTCTGCGCTCCTGCTGTTCAGGAAGAGGCTGGCAACGCCGGCTGGTGCAGAAAAACAGGCAGTGATCCGGGTTGGAAGCGGCAATCTCCGCTGGGTGGAAGAGATCAAAGCCAAGGCGACCGAGTACCAGGAGAGGCCGGTGGGCGAGAACGTCTGGCTGGTGGCCGAGGACATGGGCACCAGCGGGGTCGTCGGGCTCACCAACTGCCTCAGGCAGGAGACTGGAGGGGACCACATCAGGTGGGCAGTCCACGTTGCGGAAGCGAACGGTTCCGGCGGTGTGCAAATGTCCGAGAGAGGTTTTGGTTGAGCGTGCGAGTTCCACAGACAGCTTAAGTGTACCTAATTGTGGTCTTATCAGTCATAGTGTTAGCTGGCAGTTAGGTTGGAAGTCTCCTGTTTCTTTGACACAGGCATAACGATGTCATTGAGACTTCTACCTTCAAAACATGCTACAGTGGGGCTCAAACACAGCTCGTACAGTTTGGTACATGACACTAGTCCCTATAAGTAATGTGCAAAAAAAGTGTGGATGTCATGTTCACGATGGGTTGGGCAGTATACTTAACTGTAACGTACCTAAGCCATTGTGTACCCAACGGTCTTCTAACCAACCATTGTGAACCCAACTGTCTTTGATCTGTCTTTGGCCTGTCTTCGACCTCTACATTGGACCTAGCTGTCTTTGACCTAGCTGTCTTTGACCTAGCTGTCTTTGACCTAGCTGTCTTTAACCTAGCTGTCTTGGACCTAAACATAGTGTGAACAGCGTACCGAACCATGGCACACTTAACTGTAGGTCACCTAACTTTAGTGTGGTCTTCCTCCCAGGTGCGTCTTCAATGCCAGCCTCAAAGGCGGCGCAAACCCAGTGGCCAACTTCCAGCCGGCCAGCTCGGAGCACAAGGAGCTCGTGGAACATGACCTGGTCATGAACGTCTACCGCGACGGAAAGTGGGGCTCCTTCAGGCACACAGTGACGCAGTCACGTGAGTGGGGCTCCATGTAGCCTTTTTACCTAAGGGACTATAGTACTCCCTCGTGTCCAATTTTGATCAAAGTCAGCGAGGGCTTTCTCGGCTTCTGATCAGATGTTGCGTCATAGCTTGCGCATAATCACCCAACTTACACATTTTTGAACCGAACACGAGTTCACAGTCGGGCACATATTCTTGGTGAAAATGTTTAACAGTGCGTACAAATAGCGAGAGAAGATCTTGCTGCCTCTGATGTGTTTGTTCTTAGTCGAACCCGTTTATAAAGAACTCCGTCGGACACGCATTGTTGTTCGATATATCCCGTGATTTGCTATAGCAAAACCAGGCATACCTCAAAGTTTGAGGCCGGGGCTTTGTAACAATTGTTTTCTTGACACTACGGTGAACACGCGTTAATGCATTCTTCAGTGGACCGCGAACACTTATGACCCGCAAAAAACCGATAGATGTTCTAGGCGGGCTAACAGCTGGAACAAAAGGTAGCTCTTGAACTGTTTATTCTGTGAGGATGTTCACAGGATGTTTACCCAGGCGCGCGCGGAAAGAAAAATTTTACCATTTTAGCTGGCCTCGTATATTTTTTGTCTGGACTTAGATCCACAGTGTGCAGTATGGCAATCGCGTCCTCGAATGAAATCTGATTTCGCTGCCGTTAAGCCATGGTCCAAACAAAACCTGTGGAACCGTACAGAGACGAAAAAGAGAGCCGAGCAAAGCAGCCGAGCTGCAGCGAGGATCACCGCTTTCATGCGAACGCTGCCACCTCTCCAACCGCGAATGCCTCCGTGATCGCAGGCAGAAGTTTGACGATCGCTAAAATCTACTCTGCGCTGAGGAATCGTTTCCAGCTTGTCAAAGAATAACGAAGACTATTGCCATTTCCTGCGCAAACCGGGTTAGCATGCGGAAGTCAAACAAAAAAAAAGAGCTAACAAACAAAACATAGTGGTTAGGAAGCCTCTGACGCGGTCTCCGGAGTAGCTGTAGGCGCCGACTACAATGAGAAGGGCAGGGCGTGTCTTTCGAGCACCCGGCCTTTAGCCCTAGTTCCGTGCCTTCTGCCGTGCTCTGCCATGCACGCGCACACTCGGGATGCACGAAACGTCGGAGCGTCATCGGAGGCAGGAGCTCGCGCTGGAGGCTTAGTATGTGAAGCTTCTCCTTACCGTTCTCATCTTGTGGCTAACTGTAGTGACGGAGCGAGACAGCACCGCTCTATCGGCGCAGGGTTCGAAAATGCAAACGGCCGCATTTCAGGTCTTCACGGCAGAACGACGAGACAGCCGTCGGTCGCAGCCGCGTAAACAGACGAAACTCGACGCAAATGGACGACCGACCATCGTAGCGATGAGGTGCGCTCGCTTGTGTCGGCACTTGGGCTCAAAGTTTTACCGCAAGGTCGACGACATTAGGGGCCGACTCTGCAGGGATCGCTTTCGGTGCCAGAGTCTCACGGCTTGCGCGAAAGGGGTGCACGTCGAACGGTTGGTGATCCATGCTCTGGCTCGAGTTCACAAAGACGATAGCTCGTGACGGAGGTGACATCCTTGGGCTCTGTGTTACTTTCACTCAAATATTAGTGCAAGCAGGTGCACGTGTTTGTGTTTTTTCCTTAACTTCTCAAGGTGCCACTCGGTTGCCAGGGGCACTTGTCCTGTATAGGCTAGAGAGCCTAGATTGAAGAGAGGGTCCATCCCAAACCATGGGGAGCTTTTTTCAATTTGATGGCAAATACGCCCTGCAAGTGCCTCCTAATGGCAAGCGTGGCGAAGAGGAAAGCAGGTGGAAACGTTTGCCGTCGATCGACGCTCCAGTCACCGCCTCGCTGCTCGTATTATTGCAAATGCGGTCCGTAAACCATGTGACCCCAATCAAGCAGTTGAAAACCCTCCGTAATCCAGGCTCTCCAGTATGGGCCTTTCCCAGCTCACCTGCATGCCGAGCGCGCCTGAAACCAAGTCCAATCAATAGTATCGCCATCGAGGGTGGACCCCGTCTCAACGGCTTACTCTGGGCCCGCAGGCGGTGCCCCCCGGCTGTGGACGGGAGCAGGCGTTCCTCAACGTGCAGACCCGGGGTGACCTGTCGAGCCTGCAGTGGTACGAGAGCCCCCTGCGGTACCGGCCGGCCTCGGACGACCGGGTCCTGTGCAGCGTCTACTACGCACCCCTCAACTTCCGCGACATCATGCTGGCCACGGGAAAGCTGCCCCCTGACGCCCTCCCAGGTGGGTGCACGTCGCTCGCCAACGGTGCAGGTTGCTTTTAGTCCTTCGGAGGGAGAGCGCTGTCGCCCGCGGTGACAGACGTAAATACATCCTTTCCGAAGTTCAGTTCAGCCACTCTGATCACGGTCGTCATCCGAGGAACGGGATGCTAGCTTAACGAGTTTATATTCGTGGGCTCGGTAGTTCTCGAATTTCTCGCATCGGCCTCTCCGGCGGCAGTGGCAGTCAGTGCCATATCCTCAAATTCAGACTTTTAATGCCTCTTGGAGTTGAATTCGGAGGAGAGCTACTGTCCCACGGAGAAACTCTAAAGTACCTCCGGTTCTAAATTCGAAACCCCAGGAATCTTGCGTAGCGGATGCACCAAAATGAAACCGAATAGAAATACATTTTTGCTTTCAATATTTTCATTCGATGCTTCTAAACCTGAACAGCTTGGATGCACTGCTATCGTTCTCCTGCTGGATAATTAAAAATCCCGCGCATTGACTCTTTCTTTCAAAACAAAACCCGACCTCTGGGGAGCACCTCTTGGGGAAAACACTCGACATGTTGAAGGGTTAAAGAGCAACCGTCTGGGCTCTGCCAGTTGCGCATTCTCCCCTCCTCCTACCGATTGACGAGAGGGGTCGCTTGTTGCGTCTCGGGGTGCAGGCAACCTGGCGACGTCTGACTGCGTGCTGGGGCTGGAGTTTTCCGGGGCGGGACCCCTCGGGGCGCCGGGTGATGGGCTCGGTGGCGGCCGAGGGCATGGCGACCGTCGTGGCGGCCGACCCGGGCTTCCTCGTGGGAGGTGCCGGCGGCCTGGAGCCTGGAGGAGGCGGCGACGGTGCCCGTGGCCTACTCGACGGCCTACTACGCCCTGTTGGTGCGGGGCGCCATGCATCCCGGGAGGCTCTGCTGGTGCACTCGGGCAGCGGCGGTGTTGGCCAGGCCGCCATCTCCATCGCCCTCTCCATGGGCTGCACAGTCTTCACCACCGTCGGTGAGTGGGGCCCTCCTCACTTAAACACCCCCGGGAGATCTTGAGACAATAGAATGAGAAAGAGAGCAAGGAAGAGCGGAGAAGAACGCGGACGAGTGGGGCGTGTTCACTTTGCTGCGACGAATCGAGGTTGTTAGATTGCTCGTCAACTCTATCTGTTTCTAGAGGTTGGACGATGCGGGTGTTTTCCTGCGAAGTAAGCTAGAAAAGAGTTGGATACAGACCTTGGGGAGAATGTTTTGCCGGCGGGATGGGCCCGTCGAGACCACCCACTGGGACCACCAATGCCTGCATCTATGTGCTGCCGTTCTGAAGCGACCATATTGAATGGTCGCCACTCCCGCTCGAGCTTCTAGCCCTTGGGGGCTTTCTTGTTTTTTACGTTTTTCCAGACTATACTTTTCTTTATATCGCGGCGTATCAACAAGGTTCTACTGTGTTATTTTAACTCTATGGCCCAGCCGGGCTGCCTGCTCTTTAGTTTTGCTGAATTTTATTTTGAGGAGACTACAAAGCGTTTACTGTATTTCCCAGCCTATAGTCCACCCCCCGGTGTATAGACTAATGTGCCGTTTACGTACGAGTCCACATTTGCCTACGCCGAGTGTGGGCACTGCACGTGTGCAGAAAGTAGATTAGCACGAAGTGAAGTGTCTGCACCTGCACCGTGCACTGGTGTATAGTCTGAAGGGGCAAATTTCAGATGAAAATGAAAATATTTTCCTTAGTCTGTACCTTGTGCCCTGTCTGCATGTAACAAAATTCTCGTGCAAAGCACATCTCCGCAAGTGCCTGCTTCATTAGCTCACAAAAAAAATCTTTTTATTGTACATAAATCACCGTTAGCACATACAATCATTAACAAAATACCTATCTCGCGTCTTATTGTAATAAACAATCCAGAAAAAACAAAACCTTCTATAGTCCACCTGTAGATTGTCTGCACTGCATAAAACTTTAACTTTGAAACCTGTATAGTCTATTGATCATAATGTAACACCTGAGACTGTGGTGCGAAAAAAAATGAAGAAACTTAAGTCAAAGAAAAAGACAACAGTAGGAGAACGACTTGTATGCAGCTAAAATCGTTCATCTTTCTCGCTCCTTATATACACCCGGTGCTGATGTCAGACTTTTTGACGGATACACTCTTAGTGGACACGACCGAATGACCTCTTACGTCAAGACCTTGATACCAGTAGACCCATCCATCTGTATAGGCCTTAATCTTTTTTATCACAATGATAGCCATTGTGATAAAAAGGTTAGGGTATACAGTTTAGATGGATGGGTCTACTGGTATCAAGGTCTTGACGTAGAGGTCATTCAGTCATGTCCACTAAGAGTGTATCCGTCAAAAAGTCCGACATCAGCACACGGGTGTATCTAAGGAGCGAGAAAGATGAACGATTTTGAAGACACTTTCTTTACAATTGACACCAAAACCCTCTAAAAAAATTTGGAGGACAGGACGGCAATACAGAAACATACTGAACTTGTACACTGAAGCTAAACACCAAATCGCCCCCCTCATAAAAAGAAATGTAAAAATTATGTAATTTGTTTATTCTCTGTTTTTTAGAAGTTCATTCATTTTTCCACACCACAGTCTTGGGTGTTACATTAGGATTAATTATTACCAGCTCGCCTGCACACTCGATTATTTCGTTAATGTATTTCACGGACTATAGTCAGAGAAATATGGTACTCGAGCGATTTAATGCCCAAGTGCTAATGAGGGATACGAAAACAAAGCCCGCGGGGTTAATAGAAGTGCCGATCCCTGCCATCCGTACTGCTCACGCTGTCTGCTCGGCGTTGCCTGCAGGTTCCCAGGAGAAGCGGGAATTCCTGAAGCGACGCTTCCCACAACTGCAGGACCGCAACTTTGCAAACTCTCGGGACCTGTCCTTTGAAGAGCACATCCTCCGCGAGACCGAGGGCAGGGGTGAGTCGGCATTTTGCGTTTGCCCCGCACCTCTATGGCCCTTTCGATTCCCGCGTTTACCGTACGAAATTACGGTGCGTGAGAAACGGCTAGCTCCGGGAGCTTGTGGGAGCGGGCCAAGAACCCTCTCGTTGCACGCCCAGGGGTGGACCTGGTGCTGAACTCGCTGGCCGAGGAGAAGCTGCAGGCCAGTGTGCGCTGCCTGGCCACCCACGGCCGCTTCCTGGAGATCGGCAAGTTTGACCTGTCCCAGAACAACGCCCTGGGCATGGCAGTGTTCCTGAAGAACGTCAGCTTCCACGGCATCCTGCTGGACGCCCTGTTTGGGGACGACCCTCGGGTGGCGGCGGACAAGCGCCGGGTGGCCCAGCTGGTGCGCGAGGGCATCGCCTCGGGTGCCGTGCGGCCCCTGGATGCCGTCCGCTTTGCCCGGGACCACGTCGAGGAGGCCTTCCGCTTGCATGGCCTCTGGCAAACACATGGGCAAGGTGGTGCTCGAGGTGGGTACCCCACTCCGCACGCCGGATCGTTCTGGCTAGTGTCGCTGCGGCACTTTCTTCTTCATACGATCGTCCCATTAATTGCAGAAAAAGTTTTGAGACACGTTCGAAGACATGTGTGAAGTAAACATCATACTTGAGGCGGGCTGCAGGTAATTCTATTGCGTACGTCCGCAGCAAATATTGTCTTCTTGCATTCGGTCTCAAGCGGTCACAGTTGCAACTACTCGCGACTGAGTGCATTATGACCTCGCCTGCGATATCTTACGAGAGGATGCGCTCCCGCCATCATGAGGTAACCCTGGAACTGCGTGTTGCTAGAGCAAAGGTTTTGCAGCATCTGCGAGGTCCAATATACATCCGCTATGTACGTAAAACAGTTGTTTATAACATTGCCAAAAGCTCTTTGAACCAATAACGAAAGAATGATGCGCTGAATGAAGGGCAATATACGACAATCGTGTGTTCCACGGCTAGCCGATAGATGGCACCACTGTGCTCTCTCGTTGTACAGAGCCTACATTGGAAAGTTTTCAGCTGCTTGATTGGGGTCACATGGTTTATATGGGCCGCATTTGCGATACAAGCTGCAAGGAGGTGATGAAAGAGTCGGCCGTCTGCGAGCGTCTCTGCCTTTCCACCAGTTTTCCTCCTTGCCACGCGAAACCACAACGCATGCGCACTTGCAATCAATCTCTGGCATTACATTGCAAATGGTCCCCGTGGTTCGAGATGGACCCTCTCTACCTCTAGGCTCTATTCTCGTCATAAGAGATCACGAGAGCTGGTAATGCACTCGATAGTAAGTCGTGCGAGTGTCTGAACCTTTAGACTGCACAATAGTGCGCAGTGCGCTCGGCTGCAACCATGCTTGAGTATATGAACCCATCTATAGAGTGAATTCGGAAGATCGCCATTGTGTCGCATTTTGATCCGCACTAAAGTGCTGCCACTTTCTTCGTCACTCGACTTGTTTCCGCCACGTTCCGCGGACGGTCAGAGGCGCTGCTGACTGCAACCAAGTAAAGCTCCTCAATGTGTCAAAAGTTCTTCGAGCTTTTGCACGAGGACCCGTGCCTCATGCAAGAGAAGTAAATGGCAAAGCAGCTCTGAAATGAGCCGCCCTTGGAAGCGAATGGCAACCGAGCACCGGTTCCTTCCTGCCCCAGAACAACTTCACGGTTTTCGATACTTGAAAAAATTATTTTCGGGAGTCGGAAGAAACGGGAAGCGTGAATTTCGCCGAGGGTCCTTACGACTGGACGCGTCCTCTCCCAGGTGCGGCCCGAGGAGCCCCAGCGGCAGACGGTACTCGGCCACGCCCCTCTCGGTGGAGGCCCACACGCGCACCTGCTTCTTCGAGGACAAGAGCTACGTGGTGGCCGGAGGCCTGGGCGGCTTCGGCCTGGAGCTGGCCGACTGGATGGTGGCCCGGGGCTGCCGCAAACTGCTGCTCACGGCCCGCTCAGGCGTTCGAACGGGCTACCAGCGCCTCTGCCTGCACCGCTGGCGGCTGGCCGGCGCCAAGGTGGCGGTGAGCCGGGCGGACGCGTCCACCGAGGAGGGTGCCAGGGCGCTGCTGCGGGAGGCCGCCGCCCTCGGCCCCGTTGGTGGCATCTTCAACCTCGCCATGGTGGGTGGCGCCCAAAGGCGGCAAACGCATCGATCTTTTTCTTAAATCCTGTGCCATCTGGTGGCTCGAAAAGCGGTTGTCACCTTTCGGCAAACTGATGGCAGCCGTGAAGACATATTTTGTCGAGCACCGTCGCTTTGGTGCGTCGGTGGCAGACGAGAATAGACCCTTTTCAAAATTTAGTGCATTTCGTGGCTCGAAAAGCAGCTTCACTTTCGACGACCTAATGGCAATCATGACGCTGTATTTCGTCGGGCTTAGTCTCTTTCGCATGTCGGTGGCAGACGAGAATTGGTACTTTGATCGAGGGACCTTTTTCGAATGAGAAGTGCCTTTTGGGGGGGGTTTTCTTTAAACTACAAATGGAGGGCAACCCAACGTCGTCCCAGCGTTCTTCCATCTGTCAGAACACATTGTCGTCGTACCAGTGTATCGGTTTTTGTTGCCTTTTTATGCCCCGTGCTACTTACACTCGAAAATAAATCGTCGACAGAGACGAAATTTGTGCAGATAGGTGCCAACAATGGTGGTCGTACTATACACTGCCCTCTATAAATGGCGGCTGCAGAAAGCAAAGGGCAGGGATGAAAGCGCATGCATGTGCGGAGGCTTAACTAGACAGATGTGACATTGCGGGCAAAGCACTGCCCAGATCTATTCTGTTGACCTAATAAGTACCATCTCTTTCGTAAAAACACTGGCATATATCGTTTTTTTCATAAAGCAAGTTGCCTTTTGGAGATTTGGAGGGTGAACGGTCGACTGCGAGGGACATGAGGCGGCGATTAATTGCATGTGGCGATTAATCGCGGCTTCATGTCATTTCAGCCGCTGCGTCTCCAGCAAGGGCGACGGTCGCTTCTCCCGCAACACTTGCAGTAAAGACTTTGGTCCGTCGCGAAACTCTGCTCTACAAGCGGAGCATGACTCTAGTCGCAGTGAAACGGAACTGCGCGAGCCGTTCCTGAGAAGGGGCGTGTGTGGAGCGCAGGTGCTGAGGGACGCTCTGCTGGAGAACCAGACGGTGGAGGCGTTTGAAGCAGTGTGCCGCCCGAAGGTGGCCGGCACCCTGCACCTGGATGCGGCGTCCCGGGAGCTGTGTCCCCAGCTGGACCACTTTGTGACCTTCTCGTCGGTGTCGTGCGGCCGCGGCAACGGGGGCCAGACCAACTACGGCTACGCCAACTCCGTCATGGAGCGCGTCTGCGAGAGGAGGGTGGCCGACGGACTGCCCGGTAGGCATCTCTTGCTCCCGGGGCATGGCTTCTCGGACTTTTTATGCTTTTGAGGAACTAGGGTTGTGCAAATATTCAATTAGTGGTTTCCATTATTACGTTGCACTATATTCGCTTCGAGGTGAACCGCAATACACATGCTTATCGAAGCATTGATTGCAGCGGCTCCGCATGTATTGCTTCGTTGCGCTGCCCAGGTGCTGGTTGAGAAGTGCACTCAACGGGGCTGACCCACTGCGATGAACATTTTGAAAAGTACAAATATTGCAGTTCATCTTGAGGCAAATGTCGTTGGAAACTATTAGGAAATTTGAACATTCACACTACAGTACCTGAATGGCAGCTAAGGAACTCCTCCTAAACTCGGCATTGATGCGATAAAGTGGTTCAGAAGTCTACAAATACCGTAAACAGTAATATGCATGCAGTAGGGACTGTTTGGCTGACAGGTGTGCATCAGTGGGTGACTCGAATTTTCCGATGTAGTGCTTAAATTTGTGCAAAACTTTGGCATAGGGACAGGAGCAATCAGGGATATGGTTTGGGAAACCCATGAGGATACTCGGGGACCCCCTGAGTTCCTAGGAACCTACATGCTCTACGACATGGTGTAAGATACTGTTCTGTACATCTATCGAAGATAACACGCTGTGCTTGCAATCTTCTCAAAATTTCAGCTAGTTTGTCTCCTTCGTTAAAATTTTGATTGTGCACTGCAAGGCCAAAGATGGTTACGTTGGTCATCGCCACGATGGCTGGAACTGCCGCAATCGCACCAAATGTGTTTCCTGGCACGAGATATTTGAGAAGCATTCTGTTAATGACCTTCGTAAATTTCATCGTGCTACACTTGTTCAGAGATGTCTCAATGACAAAAGTCCCAAACTTGGGGTGAAATACTACTTTTTAGGTGAGGAAACGCAGCCCAGCGAATGCTTTGCCGTAATTAACTGCATTAAGTCCTGTAAGTCCTTGCCCGAGTAGCCTATGCCAACAGCGCCACCACTGGCCTAACGGTGCAACTGAGTAAAAAGAACAGAACAAAAACAAGAAAGTGTTCTGGTGCCATGGCACCTGGGTGCAAGCACTTTCTGCTCGGTGCATCTGCTCCGACCTCAAAGGACGCCGGCTCGAATGCTGCTTCAAAGATCCCTCCGCTTCAATACAGTTCTTGCTGCCGTTGATCGAGGCATGAAACTAAAATCAATAGAGAGCTTTAGAATAATGTATGTAATTATAGTGCACATTGGCGCTCAATTTAGCGCTTGTGGCATGCACAGGCGCGATACCCACACTTCTATATCTTGCTCCATGGTCCCAGAGGACCTCGAACGATTCTTGTACACTCCCGAAACGCAAGATCCACGAAGCTCGAAATCTGTGCCGAAACAGTGGAATGATCTAGCGAGTGGGAGGTGACATTCGTGCAAACTGGATGCGAGGTCTGACAACCCCCGCTAACCTCCCTCTTCCCCCAGGCCTGGCCATCCAGTGGGGCGCCATCGGCGACGTGGGCGTCCTGCGGGGAGACGATGGGGGCGGACGTGGTGGTGGGCGGCACGGTGCCCCAGCGCATCGGCTCGTGCCTGACGGTGCTGGACCGCTTCCTGCGCCAGGGCCACCCCGTGGTCTCGAGCCTGGTCAAGGCCGAGCTCGCCTCTGGGAAAAAGGGCAAGGACAAGCAGGACCTTGTCCTGTCTGTGGCACACATCCTAGGTAAGTCCCCTCCCCCGTGCTCTTCGTGGGAGGTGCCGAGGCTAGTTCACGCACTTGCGACTACATAAAGGAGCAACTATTTTGGTACTTTGCGAAAATGACATTTAGAATTAATACTTTAAGGTAATGACCTATGAAACACGCATTAGTTTTTCTTTTCATGCAATGGTAGTCACATTTTTTCACTCAACTCTCAACCAGAACAAGCAGCCACGTGATCTGGAGCCGATTATATGCCGCTATTGTTTATCACAGCCAGATGTCGGAAGGGGCTAACATATGGAGATGCGAAGTGCTCCACTGGCTCGTAAGCAGTTGCAAGTGTGCGAACCAGCCGAGCGTTGCTCTAGGCGGCGCGGTGGGGCTCTCAGAACGCACTCCGCACGGTGACTCGCGGGTTCATCGCGGCGGCGAAGTGAGGTGGCGCTCTCTCTGGCTGCAGGTGTGAAGGACCCTCAACTCTGAACCCCTCCCTGACCTTGGGGGAGCTGGGCATGGACTCCCTGATGGGCGTCGAAGTGAAGCAGACCATCGAGAGGGACTACGACCTCAACCTATCCATGCAAGAGATTCGACAGCTCAGCATTGGCCGGCTCAAGGAGATCGGCGGAGGGGCCGCGACTGGAGGCTCTGCTGCGCCCCAGGGGCAGGTGGGCCCCCCTCCTATCTCGCGGTACACGAAGGTGTTTGGGGTGGCAAGACCGCCACTCGGTCGAGCGAAGGGACGTTTAATTAGAGGGGCACTCCGGCAATTCTAACGCGGAATGTGTTTAACTAAAATTATTAAATGAAAAAAAAAAAAACTTTAAAAAGTTCGCCGCTATCCCCAAAGATTGCCGCGGAAACACGTTCTGCATACGCAGAATTTATCCCTAGGATGCAGATAAATTTTCGTCTTAACCACCCAGACTGGCTATCTTTTTTGACCTTTACTCTTTTCCGCACTCCGTTTGGGATCTCTAAATTCTGAACGTCACTGGAAGGCGGGCTTGCGGTCAGAGCGGGCAGTCTAGAAAGACGTGCACAGTGCACGTTTGTTCCGTGCTGCTGCGAGCTTCGAGAGCATCAATGCTTTGACACCACCAAACTTTTTGTAATCGGTAGGGAAGAAATAATACTATCCTCTCTGGGCATTTACGAGGGAGTACAAGGCTGGGCTTCCTTGCAACCAAACAAATGCAAGTGCCTTAACCTTAAAGGGACACTGACACCCCCAAAATTTTTTTTCCCTTTTTTTGTCAGGCGATTTATTATGGTGTCGGAATACTACCCAATTAATATTTTTGCTACAGAGTCGCATATTTTTTTAATAAAGCCAAAAAACGCAACTGCTTGAAACCGAAACCGAAACTCCTGCACCGCACACAGAAGTGGAGAGGATAGCGTGAGTGGCAGAAGTCATGTAACTGCACCCGACCGTGCGTTTTTTTTTCTTCTTTCTCTTTTTCTCTCTGTACATAGCAGACGAAATGCGTTCGTTTGCCGTGCGATTCCTTTGCAGTTATGTTTGTTCCGCTCGCTGTTCTGTACTTCAAGATGAGTTATTTTGTACATTTAAGTGTTGGCAATTAGTAGTCAGTGCCCGAGTGCCGTGGTGAATTTCGTGATCGGCTCCGAAAAGAATACTCCCAAGATGTTGCGTGAAGAGCTGCCTCGCATGTCCTGCATCTGAAAGTGGCATTGTGCGGCAGAGTGCACAAGTTTCCAAACGATCAACGGGTCGGGATCAATGGCTGGCTGCAGTTCGTGTAGAACAGTTACGCGAAGCTCGGAAAGCGGACGCTTCCCGATTCATATGCTCCTCGCATTTTGTGGAAAGTGACTACATTGAGTTCGCAGGTGTCAATAATGGAATCCCATACCATTTAGTTCAGCGACGTATCGTCCACAACAATTGTTGTTTTCAGTTATAATTGTAAAAAAAAGAAATGTAAACATCGCAAAATGCCTGATAAAAAAAAGGTACACTCACACCAGGGATTGAACCCGTGCCCTCTGCGTGTAGAGCGGACGTCTTTCCACTGAGCTACTGAAGGAACTCTATCATGCATAGTAATGGAGCGGGTATACTGAGAGTCTGAAGTTTGCTGCCGATTTTCCTTCAATACATGCACTCCCGGCTTGAAGTCGGGCAGCACCACGCATAGGCCACATTCGCACCTCGTAAAAAAACCATACGCATGTGTATTCAACTCGAAGTACGCACCCCGTGCTTGGACGTTTGAGCGAGCGATGTCTTCAGCCACGAAAGGGATGACAGCTCGGCGACGTCTTGTGCAATCGGCTTGCTGGTCGGGCGTGTCGTACGGGATGAATATTAGTTCTTTTGATTGGTCCGAAATTTCTCTTTCGATGGAAGATAGAAATCGCCGGTACCGTGAACGACAGTTCTGAAGTAGAGGTCCAACGCCCGTCGTCCGCTGCCATCTGCTAGTCCCACGATACGTGAAACGCACGCCATGTAGAGAATTACGCAGTGAGCGCACAGAATGCTTCCGGTTGTCTGTGCTACCTTTTTTTTTCAATCAACGTATTTGCAGCTTTTTGGAAGCCACAAGAAATGGGTTTCATATTTTTTTCAGTTTTTAATATTGACTGTGTGCCTTCAATGACCCACGACTGATTAAATTTAAAGGTCGCGTCGATACCTTAGAAAACGGCCCGTGACCACGGAAAAGAGTGAGTGCGACTCAAAGCGGCCAGTTCTCGATCGGCAATTTTCAGGCAGAAAGAAACCGAATTTCGAGCTGCAAATTCTGTTCTGGGTAGTTGGGCTCTCATATGTCACATACAACTAAAAACCTTGGCGACCATAAATACCCTGGCAGTGTCTCTTTAAGCGTTTAGTGATGTATCGAGGAAGGTTTGCTTGGAAAGGAACTAGTTTTGCGAATGTCGATTGACGAGCCAACAGCGATCGTACACAAAGTGAATAACGGTTGAAACAATAAAGAGCATTCCTGCATATCTTTTCTTGCCATAGTTTACAAACGCCGTGTGAGTGTCAGAGGCTCACAGGTTCTTTTGCTTTGCAGAGGACTCGTCTGTGTCGGAGGTCCCCCGGTTGACGCTTATTGAGAAGCTGGTGCCGGACCAAGTGGTGGTGGAGATGAACGGGCACCCCGGCGGGCCGGTGTTCCTGGTGCATCCCATCGAGGGCCACGTTGGAGCCCTGTCCGAGCTGGCCCAGCAGCTGCCCATGCGGGCCATAGGGCTCCAGCGCACGCGCGACATCCCCGCACACAGCATAGAGGAGCTGGCCGCCATCTACCTCCAGGTACGCCCACACGGCCCGCCCTCCACTAACCAACATGCGCGTGGCGCCGCGCGCGGCGTCAATCGAAGGAGTGCAGGGGGCACTGCTCCAAACCTTAGTCGCGGTCACGCTGCCACGATGCGATCCACTGGAACGATGCCACGTACAACGACGTGCCGCTTATAACAATGGGTTCTGAACCAGAAATGCTCAGTTTCTGGTCCAGATACGACGATAATCGGTTCTGACGATTGAATTCTCATTGTCGTTACAAGTTGACTGCACTGTAATACATCGTGCGAGAGAAATTCTGCAGACATTGTCTGCAGGTATGTTTGAAGCTTACAAGGCAAACATGCACGAGGCGTGCACGCAGATAATTCGTTGAGTTTGCAGCGGACACCGCGTCTCCTGTACTATGCATGGGCAGTGTCACTTGAGCTTAAAGAGACCTAATTTTGTTTAGAGTTCTCGCGTGCTGTGTAAACAGTCCACGATAAACATTTTTTGAGGCATAAGTAAAGTTGTGTCGTACGTTTCACCGATGTTTAATGCATGCACACCCGCTTATGATCAGTAGGCCTGTGTAGAGGAAATCTTTAAATATCTGTTTCGTATGTGTAGCCATTCTTGTGGCAAACCATAATTTTATCTGGCGTCGTATTTAGATGAATTTCCGATAATTCAAACTTCCGATAATTCAAACAGAATTCTTGGCTTCCTGGAGTTTGAAATAATGAGTCTACCATAGTCCCACCTTTGTTGTCTCACGTGGCCATCCCCCTTTGTGCAGCGGCTAGTGGAGGTGCAGCCCCAGGGGCCGTACCACATCGTGGGCTACTCGTTCGGGGCCACGGTAGCCTTTGAGCTGGCGGTGCAGCTGCAGGGGGCGGGGGCCCCGTGGGAAGCCTGGTGCTTCTCGACGGTGCACCCCAGTACATTGGGGTGCACACGGTGCACCACCGCAGCCGCTTCACCGACGCCAACGAGGAGGAGGCCTCTCTCTTCTGCGCCTTCCTCATGCAGTACCTCGACATCGACTTCCTCCAGGTGGGTGCCCCTTGCGAGCTCTTGGAGGCCAAAGCTGGACCTGCATTACCCTACCCTAGCCCTAACCCTTACCTGAACTACCTGGAGTGCCTGGAACATTCTCTGACTGGTTGCGATAACAGTAAACTCCACAACTGTGGCACTTCAACTGGTTACCATAACAGTAAACTCCACAACTATGGCACTTCAACTGGTTACCATAACAGTAAACTCCACAACTGTTGCACTTTGGGGAAGAGAGGGGCTGCCGGATGTGGAGGCAGTGTCTATGGTCGTCTCCTTCTGCTTTTGCTGTCAACCGTGGCAAGGGCGTCAAACTTACTTGTTGCGGGAAGAGAGCTCTACTTTGAAATTTCGCAAAGCAAATCCCCTACCAAACTATACCTTTATCGATGAAAGATCCCCACCCCTGCCAGTTTCGATCTGGATGAGCATCGTACCGGCGTGCGGTCGT
Source organism: Ixodes ricinus (assembly GCA_037355805.1). Classification (NCBI taxonomy): domain Eukaryota; kingdom Metazoa; phylum Arthropoda; class Arachnida; order Ixodida; family Ixodidae; genus Ixodes; species Ixodes ricinus. The sequence continues at coordinate 35,204 of JAZHYW010033762.1, read as the reverse complement.
GTATCAATACTGTGTGGTGCACGTTAAAGACCCCAGGCTAGCGGTTGTACTGCACTGGCTAAATTGCTCATCTACAGCGAGTGACTCGTCGCAACTTTAAAAATGGCTAACCAACGACTCGCTCTATAAATATCCACACAACCCCAATTATTATTATTATCGATGGAAGGCAGAAAGGGCGGGAGCCTCCAGAGTGAACTTTTGTGAAACCCTACGAGTGAATTCGTGTTCAGTATTTCACAATCAGAGTTTCGTTCGGAGCACGAGTCGGCAAAAATGTGGAGCCTGGAATACGTCTGCGACTTGTGCGTTTAGCGTCCTATTCTGCCCGAGCATCAAAAGTGGTCCCAAAGTGGCACCAAGTGGTTTAGCAAAAGCCCGAGTGCTGCGCTGCCGGATGTCGCGATCTTGGCAGTTGGACGTAGGAGCCCCGCCATAAGGCACGAGACCGCGAGCGTCGCCGTTGTCGCGTCGTCGGAACTCCCGCCTGCTGAAGCTTCTGCGGACTTCCAAACTGGAGCAACTCGCGGCGGAACGGGCGTCTGCCTCCTCCACCTCCGCTGCCGTGACTCTGCCGGATCGTGGCCGGCGACAGCGGGGACACTTTCAGGACGTTGTCGAGCGGAAATCGAGAGACCGCTTTGTTGGATGGGGCAAACGTGCACTGGTCAAAGACACATTCCAGGCACTGTAGCGAGAGGTCTCGCGGAGAGGTGTGTTTTGTGCGACGTTCCCTGTGTGCGGTCGCAGGTGAAGCGGCAGATGGTGCAGTACCCGACGTGGGAGGCGAAGCAGGAGGCGGCCACAGACCTGCTGCTCGCCGGCATCCCTGATGTGCACCCCAGCCGGGAGGACGTGGCCCTGGCCACGAGCGCCTTCTACGACTTCCTCAAGTGCGGCAGCGAATACGCCCCCACGGCCAAGTTCCGGGGGGACGTCACCCTGGTCAAGGCCTCCAGACCCCGCAAGATGGCCATGCAGCTGCCCCCCGACTACGGCCTCTCCGAGGTGCGTGGGGTTTGGCACCGGGTCCTGCTTGACTTTGGGGTCTGTGCAGTCGCGCCTAAAGGCCGCTCGCATCTTAAGGCCGACGAGCGGCCAGAAAAGGGGAAACTCGATTCCTCCTTAGTTTAAGGAGGGGGAAGACCCTCCTCTGCGGGGGTAGTTCAGACACCCGCTCCTGTGGGGAGAGGGGAGAGAAGTGTGCGATAGAGAATGGGGAGAAGAAAGCTGGGAAATAATTGTGTTCTTGGCAGAAGACTGTTCCTCTAGGTCAACCTTTGAGCCGCAGCCACGTTACTTGCACATGGTACAAAGAGGCGTGTATGCTGCAGATGCGATAGGAGAATTACTTGGGACACGCCTCAAGTGTATCTTGTGTGCGTCGTCCTAGAAGTAAGAAGGTTCTATCTGCAGACTGTTTTTTGTACACAGGCTGTTGGACCGCAGCATTGAGGCTTATTCATACACTCGCGACTGCTTGGTGAGAGATGAAGGTAGTGGCACAAGTGCGAAGGTAATCCGCAGTCACGGCACGAAGGCATGCGGCAGATGTGATAATCGAGTGAGCTGGTCAGGAGTACACGACCCTGGTTTTGTCTTATTACAGTAGCCGCAATCCTAGTAGTTTGCGAAGTTTTCTCAAAGTTTTAGTTCTCGACATCGTCCGCGAATTTGGACGACGATGGCGACCAACCGGACAGAGCAGTTGATGCGCACCATCAATGGATCTGACCAGTTGATTCGCAGCATCAAAGTCTGACATCCTGGCATTCGTCGTCTCCTTGTAAGTGTTCTTTCCTCAGCTAAACCAATCAAGTGCAGCAGTGACTTGCACTTTTCTTTAAATTCTCGAAATATAAGGGACGACTAGTAACAACACATTAATTTTTTGCTTTGAACCCATCTCGGCACACAGTGTCGCCTGGCTCCACTCTCTGTGCGAGGGTATGGGTTGGGTGATCACGTGGCAAAAGATAAGCGTACGACTGGTCCAATGAGCATGCGGCTTCCACCGCACTGTCAGCTGAGGGTGGATAAAGTATAGTGAATGTGGCTGAATTCGAAGCTGTAATATATTGGAATACTGCGAGGAAACAAGTCTGGGCTATCTTCATTGAACTTGTCCGAAGACACCCTCTTCTATTCCAGGGTCGTCGACACATTGTTTCCAGAGGTTGATTGTTTCCTGGCATTGGCTGTAAGGTCCTTCGTTTTTCTCGCAGTGCTGCGAGGGCAAGGTTCACATCCACCTGGTGGAGGGACTCCACGAAAACTTCATCCTGGGCAAGGGGGCGCTGGAGTGCGCCAACCTGGTTGCCCAACAAGTCGGCACGGCGTAGCTCGGCCCGACGCTGGGCTGGCCCGCCCATTCCAGAGCGGCGGCATCCCCAGGGTGCTGCGGCGCAACGGTCCTCGCTGCCGCTTGCCGCTGTTTTCGTCGTGTTGACCCTTCCGGTGCTCCTCCTCTCCTTTTGTACAGCAGACAGACGACGCGAACAGCACTTTCGCCACCACTGTGTATTTATGTATACTCATATTGTATTTTTGTTTATTGTGTTGCCCCCAATAACAGAGCTATTGAATCGCATAATGTGTGTGGCCTGCTCGGACATGCAGTGCATATATCCCCCTCGGAACAAACTGGCGTAAAAATTCTTCGGAGAACTTGGAACGTTTGAGTTGGTTACGAGTGCATCACCTTGTGGACATGGGTACGTGCTGCAGGCGTGGGCGCCATCGCTTTCCTCCTCGACATCCTCTCGTTACTGGAACTAGCACAGGTTGTGTGAAGCCAGAGTCTTGGAAGGATCGGTGTTTCCATTATGTATTTAACATTGTGATATGTTGCGGTGTCAGACACACATGAGATGCGTTGTTGAAAGGGGAAATCTAAACGTGCATGTAGGCTTGGCCTTCATTGTGCAAGGTTCAAGCTGACGGGGAGTGCTAGTGATCGAGACAACTTTTTTTCATTGAAAGTTTGTGGCATGCGAGGGTCATTAGCAAACCACCTGGTTTGGTCAGAAATGCAAAGTTGGTGATACAGTTAAGTTAGTGACTTGAGCCGAAATGTAATTATGTTTCAGATACAGCTACACCCTTGCAAATGTCTCACTGCAGTTGCTCGCACAACTCGGGTACTTTTCAAACATCCCGCGATGTCACCGAGCTGTGCTGAAGCAATATGCTTACTCTCCACGTGGCTGGACTTCCCCAAAATGTGAGGAATCTGCCCAACATTGCGCCACAGGTTATTTTCACTCGTTCCATAAGCTCTGACATCTTTGCACAAACGGATCGTTAAAGTAGGCATGTGCATACTTTTGAAGCTTTAGGTCGACGCTTTCAGTTTAGTGTCGCGGTCCTTAAACTACTTACTGGTCTGGAAACTCTGCAGCTTCCATCCTAGTAAACTTTGTCACCATAAGCAACACTGGTGCTAGTAAAAAACAAAATGAAAAAAATGGGCCGAAATTTATGCAGACCCGAAGTGTGCCAGGGCTACCGGATAGATGGCGCCACCGGGTTTGTTGTGGAGCAAAAAAGTGTGAATAGAGCGCGACATAACACCTTGCAACCGAGGTGTGATGGGGGACAACGGCGTGTACGGGAGGCCCAAGGTGGGTCAATGTTCTGTAATGAGCCATCTTTAGAGACTCCGCGGCGTGAACGGGGGGCTGGGGGCTGACGGCGCCAAAACTGGCGAAAGGGGACGTCGCTGGCAAGCTTCGGTTGCTAGGTATTACGTCGCAGCATTGCTCCCTATAATCAGCCAATGCAGTGCGGCCTCCGTCGCTATGCGTCTCATTGCCTAGCCTCTCGAAATATGCACCCCACCGCCATCTGCCACCGGTTGCAGGCTTGATTGTAGGTTCTTGAATTAAGGTGGTGAGGGCAAGCTGAATCGCTCCCAGTTCTCCCCTTTCACTGGGAGTTGTCTCCTGAGTGTCAGTGCCATACGGGGTACTATGACCATGGATATTGCCACTAGTTCATTGTAGAGGGTGGTGAAAGCTGAGTCAGTATATATCGCCAGCTTTTAATACCTATTTTCCCACAATAGAACTCTGGCGACGAGATTTCTCGCTCGAGTGGCCTGTCGATCTGCATTGCGTATGTTCGCATTTTTTGGGATGGGCTTGGCCTCTACCATGTTTACATGCTGTACCCACGGTGGGCCGATCTCCAAGATTGGGGGGGGGGGTAAAGATTCGCTGATGAGTTACGTCACTGTGCAGGGGTTGGGGCGCGTGGCACCACCTGTCTTCAATTTTCAAAATAGCTTTGAAACTTTGACGTCAGTTTCGGTTTTTCAAGGAGAAAGCGGTTGTGAACTTGGTAGTAAGTACGACAGAGGCTGAAGTATAATCAGCATTGGCGGCATATAATCTGCTCCAGACCACGTAGCCGCTTGTTCTGGCGTTTTCTTTAGTTTTTTCTGCGACTTCGAATGCGTTGCGTGAAAACTTAATGCGTGTTTCATAGGTCATTAACATTAGGGATGCGTTCTAAGCGGTGTTTGCGCAAAGTACAAAAATTGTTGCATCGCCCCTTCGAAGGGGTACTCCGGCAATTTCTTCGTGGTCCCCGATTTGCCTGAAAATTGGCTAAACACACCAACAAAGATCGCTTAAATATTATCCCATATATTAGGTCAAAATAGTTATTTTTCGCGAAATTATTGAATTTACAGTTTTGTTCCACATTGTGTTTTTCAAACAGTGTCTACTGGCAGCAACAAAAATGTGATGCCAGTGGAAGACAGGGGTTCACTCTGGACTGTAGAATTTGTTCCCAACTCATTCGAAGCAGTTTCATGGCGTCAAATGAATGCTTTGGAAGCTCCCTCAATACCCGTGCTCCAGCACGGAACAAATGATTGGCATATTCTATATTTTAGACTGCTTGCTCGACTGGCAAGCCTGCCTGCCACTGTACGTCACGGCACTGAAAAGTGCGGGTACATTTGAACGTTGGTTTTTGCATCATTTTCATTTGCCGATTTCACAATAACTATTATGAATTTCACGATACTAAATATAGCATACCGGAAAGGGTGAGGCCGAGGTTTCAGAAAATGTAGTTATACTCTTTTTCTCCTCAAGAGCCACAGTAAAGAAAGTTTGGCTCGTCGCGGAGCAGTACTAATTTCCTCTCTATACACCTTTTCTACGTGGGCGCCTCCATCTTCAATTCTGGAACTTCCGGTATGCGTGAAAACATCGATTTCATCTCGCCTTGCTAGTAGAACATGTTAACATTTTAATTGCAACCGTCATTCCTTCTTGTTATGTCCTTTTTATATATTTTTCTTTTTCCGAGTTGAAATCTCTTGCTTTTTTTTTTTCGGAACGCATACCGGATATGGGCACAACGTGGCTGGGTACGAGGCTAAATCGAAAAGGTGTATATGGAGAATTGAGATTATATAATATATATATAGAGAGAGGTGCATCTTGGGTTATATATATGTTATCAAGACGTACATGTTTCAAATGCCAAAGGCGTCGCTTCTTCCCCAACAGCCAAATCTTGTAAGAACTATGTGCAGCGTAAACAATGCGCAAATCTTTCTTTTTCTTGAGGTGAAAACCAGTATAGTTGGAGTAGCTGAAAAGTGTCCTCCTGCAATTCTTTTTTTTTTAACATTGTTTTATTTGCATTTTTTTTGGGATGGGGGTGCCAAGGAAAAAAGATGTTTTACACAGCTTGACGAGCCCTTGGCACCCCTACAAAACAAGCAGACAACTACAAAAGTCAGAAGTAATAAATAACAAAATATGATAACACACAATAGTTACACACCCTTACCATAGCAGAAATGACTACGTGCACATTTGTAAAATGTTTGATATATTGTTTTTGGGCCCGGAAGTAATATCAGTTCCGTTTGATGCAATGCTATTTAATAATTCGGGAAGTAGGTGACCAAAATTAGTTCGCGATTTAGGAGTACACCATGGGTGAAAATGACCGGTGTGGTGAAATGAAATATGGGATCGTAGGACAGCTATTTTTAAGAAGGCTTACTGTTTAATGCAGCTTGATATGTTAATATTAAACGTTCAGAATAAAGAATTGATATGTCGGGGAATACTTTTTGAAGAGGCGCAGTGATGGGGTCGTCCAAGAGACATTAGCAACTTCCTGAATAGCTTTTGTCTGTAGAACTCTCAGTGTGTTTAAATTAGTTAATCCTGTAGATCCCCAAACAAGATGTGTGGAGCATAAGTGAGTTTAAAAAGCAATTTGTAAAGTTGAAGTTTTACACCGGTTGGTAAAAGGTTCTGTATTTATTTAAAATACCGACACTATTTGACAGTTTATTACAAATACGATCTACGTGTTGTTTCTATGACATATTTTAGGAAAAACACACCAATACAGCGACATATTTTAGGAGAAAATACTTCAATAGTACCTTATCAGTGTACTGTATTGTTACCATAATTCAGAGTAGGTCATTTTATCTGTGCTCTTGAGTGCAGTTGAAATATCACAGCCTTGCTTTTGTCAGCAATTACATGAAGAGAATTGTTTGAATTGACCGCCACGTTCGATCGCTTCCCAGTCCGGACTCCGAAGCTCCAGAGTCCTAAATTGCAGATGTCAAAATAATGACAAGAATACTTTGACGGGGGACATTAAAATCTTTTTGAAAATAATTTCACGTCTTCGGGAACTGGCATCACAAACGTCAAAATAATATTCAAAAAAAATTTTTTTTTTAGTGGATGTCAAAATTAAGGATGTTGCAAACCGGTCGAGGTTTGAGTTCGACCAGGCTCGACTTTTTCTACACTTCTTGGAAAAGTTTGACAAAGGTTCGGTTCGGGTTCGACTGCTATGCGCATGTGCGACAGGCTGGCCAGTTGGCTTCGGATTGGATGGTGATGGCTAAGGGATAAATTAAGGGCAGCACTGATTGGTTATTTCAGTTAATAGTAGAAAAAATGAAAGCCGCTTAAAACTTCCTGTATTGCCGAATTAGAGTGCAGCTCTTGAGGAGGAGGAGGGGAAGGTACAGAGAGGAGACTATGCCCCTTCTCCTCTCCTGCTCGCCTCCCATTTAGGGGAAAATTTTCCGCTAATTTTAGCGGGGAAAATTTTCCGCTAGATTTAGGGGGAAATTTTCCGGCTATATTTAGTGGGAGAATTTAGCGGGAAAATTTACCCATAATGCACCTCGCGGTTACGCCGACGCCGCTCAAGCCGGAAACGGGCGCCTAAGAGCTGCACTCTAAAAAGTAAGTTATTAACTTCTTCAGTGATTAGAATTGGCTTTTTTTAATTGCAACTGTTCATAAAATAAAATAACCCTTTGCATAAAAAAAAATTCTACAAGCCTAGACATGCTTGTATCAAGGTCTTGCCACACGGCTGCAAAGTCGAACCGGTCAAATCTCGTTAGAAGTTTGAAGGTTCGTCGAACCGGTTCGACCCAGTCAAACCCCGAAAGTTCGACCTAAAAATCCGATTCGACAAAAGTTTGCGACATCCCCAGTCGAAATAGTCACTGCCTATTCTAAAACTCTCTATTGTCATAGAGATGAGTGGCATTAAGTGATCTCTAAGACAATAGACCACTGTCAAAAATCCTTCCATGCAACACTATGCGCGTTGCAAGCTGGGAACCAGTTGGCGGAGTAGCATGGTTTCGGTTTCGATCAGACAGCTGCTGTCTGTACACGTGAACTTCTAAGCACGTGAACTTCGAAGCCTGCATAACTTTTCTTCACGCGCATGCGAACGTGCTTGCATGACAGGGGCATCGGCATGCAGGAACGTTGCAATCCATCGTTCTACATTTGCCCAAAATCCGGCACATCGGAAACCAGAAAAACAATGCTAAGTGTTTTTTTCGGTATCTCTCGGTGAACCCTACAGTATTGTAAACTTGTAGGAAATCGCAGCAATAAAAACGTAAGCAGCGTGTTCCGTCACGACATCATGAGAAAATCTGAAACTGAAACCAAAACTAAGTGGCCAACTAGTACCCAGATTTCATTTTCTGCCACCGCGCCACCAAAAATTGCCTTTCTGGAGCATTGCAGAGGCTGGCGGCAGCGAGCCGAAGACGTGGTTTCTACTCGTTCGTCGTCATTCGCCGAATAAGGTTTTAAAACCTTGTGTAAACGGGGAGACTTGCCAATGAGAACACCTGGAAATTTTACGAAAGCGCAGCAAAGCAAGAAAAAGGCACAACTCGTCGAATACAAGTTTCGCCGATCTTGTAGCGTGATCAAAGCTTCTTTGGCACGCCGGAGTTCTGCGTCTCCCTGTGCCTTCGCACGCCTGGAGGTAAGCGTGAATTTTATCCAGGGACTTCAAGCGGGATGCGCGCCGCACTCTGGGGCTGCGTTCCAATCTTACTCGAATGGATTCTAGTTACTCCGGCGGTACAGGTCACGTGACAAGACAGATACAGCAGTGCTGGACGCAGGTAGGTTTTCGAACGCAACGGGTACGAGAACTTCACCGAGGAGTGAGATAGAAGCTGCGTTCGATTTACTTTCACCTACTGCACCGGTGCAGAAGAGTGTAGGGCAGTCTACTTCCAGTGAGTGTATTGAGATACGACCGGAAGGACACCGCCTCTACACTTTTCTGCACCGGTGCAAAAGGTAGAAGTTAATCGAACGCAGCTTCTATCTCACTCCTCGGTAAAGTTCTCGTACCGTTGCGTTCGAAAACCTACCCGCGTCCTACGTTGCTGTATCTGTCTTGTCACATGACCTGCACCCGCCGGAGTAACTCGGATCCATTCGAGTAAGATTGGAACAGCAGTGTGCCATCCCCATCTCACGGTGGCCCATCTACTGACCGTGATCTGGCCAATCTGATCTGGCCCACCTCTGGGCGCAGCCATATTAACGTCACGTGATCACTAATGTGGCAAACAGGCAAGATGGCGGCAACCGGGGGGGTGCCATTTTGGCCGCTGGTTTACCGCTCTAAGTTTACTCAACGTTACTAAAACACTCAGTTGGGAAACTCACCGTCGAAACCTGGACCGCTGGCATCCACCGAGACCGAGCTAAATGCGACAACAGCGCCACTCTTTATCATTTGTCTGTACTGTGGTTACCTTGAGCTTTTAGGAAGCATGTTTTTGCGTAAAAACAAACGGAAAAGACTCTTTTTGTATGAAATTTATTAGAGTTAAGTACAAAATGGAAGGCGCGTGATGTTTCCAAAACTCTTTAGTTTGCAAGGTTTTGCGGCACAATTAAAATTGTTTTTTATACAACCATGCCTCAGCGATGCTTTCAGGTAGCGCGTCCCGACCTAGGTGCATTTAAACTTCGGTAGTAAGACGCGGCGCGTCCGCTGGGGAAGACGGGGGTGGCACCCCTGCAACGAGGTAGAGGGGCTTAGAGTGATAAACCGGAAGTTCGGAAGTGGCACCCCCCGGTTGCCGCCATTTTGTACGCAAAAGTGACCACACGTCACGTGACCTCACAAGAGCCGTGACGTCACCGGTAAGATGGCAGCGCCCAGAGCTGGGGAATGCGAGTTTGTTCGGTGCGCGGTAGCCGCGATGTGTAGCTGCTTTCCGACGACTTCGGTCTTCTTCGTGCTCGCTGACGCAGGTATAATGTGAAAATATGAAGAAATGAGACTTTATTACCTTTTTCCGCAAGATCGCCCTGTATCATCTGGATATTAACACCTGCGAGACAGCATCAGCCGTATCGCCGTACCGGTGCTCGGATTCCCGGATGTGTTCGAGGGTCGATAGAACTTTGAGTGCTTTTAGCATGCAATTTTCGCTTTCTCTTAGCTTTGTTTGAACGTTGGAATGTCTGAGAATCGACGCGAAATGTATACGTCGGACGTAGGGCCTAGGGGAATTCGTTTCAGCCCTAGGTAACTGCATAATCGCAGCCAACTTTTAGCGAGGAAGCTCCTGCGATCTTTACGTTTTGTACTTGTAAACAATTTTACGATATAACTCCTAGCATAATATATTCGCATTTTTCTAGCTTCGTTTGAACGTCTGAGAATCGAAGCGAAAGGTATACATCGCGTGAGGACTTAGGGGAAGTTGTTTCAGCCCTGCGTCACCGAATAACCATAAAAACTTTTAGCGAGGAAGCTCCTGCGATCTTTAACCTTTTGTGCTAATCGACGATTCTACATTCAATCGCTCTTCTTCCTTTTTTTTTTTTTTTGTGAGTGCGAATTGCACACTTATTTTCAGCTGCGAGGATGGCGTTTTTATTGAGTGGGGTGATGAATAAATCGTTGCAGGCATCTGCTTCAATGCTATTCGACTTGCTAGTTTTGGTGTACGCATAGATTAATTGCACAATTTTCTCTTTCGTAGGTTTTTTGCAGCAATAATTTTTTTCACCAAGAGTGCCTTGTTTTAGTCTGTCATTTTTTTAATTTTTTTCTAGTCACTTGTACAAGATGATTCATATTTGTGTTCACCCCTTGCCCGAAAAGCAGTCTTGTTGAAAAATGTTGACTACCATTCCTTTCGGTCTCTTCAATAGACTTCTTTCTAAAGTGTGGGCCCTGCAATGGCTTTTTTACTAATTTTTCATTTGCACCAAACCTGGGCGCACTGAACGTAGTAACTTAATGACACTTTTCTTTTCTCGAATTTCGATTTATTTTGAAGTTATAGGCAAATTAAAGGGGCCCTGCAATGGCTTTTTACTAATTTTTTTTCATTTGCACCAAACCTGAGCGCACTGAACGTAGTAACTTAATGACACTTTTCTTTTCTCGAATTTCGATTTATTTTAGAAGTTATAGGCAAATTAAAATTACAAAAACAAGCAAAAAATAACCTCCTTCATGACGTCCTTGGTTGCTTGAGTGGCCGTGAACTAGACGAGGGGTGGTGAGCTGAGCGAGCGCTCACGGCTGCCGTACTCCGTGTCGACGGCGCGAGGGCGCCACTAAAGCGTGTTCTGGATAGGCTGTATGTAGCAGGCAGCTAGAGCGGCTCTCATTGCATTTGCTGCGCGATTAAACACAAATTCGGCATGACACTTCATTGGCCACAAACGACAGCAAACACGGGGTAAAGATCAGTTCAGAATGGGAGCCACTTCGCGCTGCCATACCGCGAAACGGCCAAACCGCAAGACAAAGCTGCTCACCTAAGGCGCTTGGGAATGCTCAGAGCCGGCCGGGTCCTTCGGTCCCTACGGCCGCAGCGCCGCCGCGTACATCCGGGACCTTTCCGTGTCGGCGCCTGATCCCACTACTCCTTTCTAGTAGGCGCCGCCTTTTCCACCGATTGGTGGCGGGTATGTCGACGGATCATTTCTTGTTTCCGTACTTTATAAACTGCATTTGTTTCTTTTCTGATTTAAAATACTGAACAAAAACTACTTTTATAAATAATTGAAACGGTTCGCGCCACTTATATTTTGTATTTTGACTAAAAAGAAGCTTTTAGCGGCTCTGACCAGTAGTAAGCCCAGGACCTAAGACGTCACATTACGCGCGCTTTCGGTACCGCGGGTCGCCCCTGTCGGTGGAGGAGGTTTCCGCGTCATCCGGTTAAAATAGGACGCACTGATATTTAGTGACTCTCCGTGCCCACTGGCTTGCCCGAACCCCAAGAGACGTGGAAACCACAAAAAAGGTAGACGCTTAATAGACTTCTTCCAAAACCGAGGCGCCCCATCGCGGCGAAATACCACACAGTGCACTCTGGGAACTGGTTGGCCACTCAGATTCGGTTTCGATTGAGCAGCTTCATTTCATGCCATCACGCCGGGACCGAATGCGGTGCTTGCGTTTTGGATTATCTGAGTTTTCACGAATGTACAGCACACTCGTTCGCGAGCGATACAAAACGAAGACCGGGGAACTTTCCTTGGTTCCCGAAACACCGGATATTATCGTTCGTACGCATGCAAACGTAGTAAGACGTGGCTTAGTCACCTCACCCCACGATTGGATCTTTGAGCTCGATTTCAATAATCCCGTCTAGTAGCAGTGAACTACAACTGAAATTTTGTCACCTTGAGCCTTATACGTATTTTGTTTGCCAAACGTCCGCTTCTTGTTACTTCATTAGGCGAAAAGCAAGCCGCATCCTCGCAGGAGTACCAAAGTTGAGCCCAGCGTTGACGCATTACTTTTAAGGAAACGCAATAAATTCGACCTCACTACTGCACAAACGTTACTGATGATGTTGTAACGTGCGCGGATTTCGACGGTGTGTATGTGCGCGTGCCGGGTCATCTTCGTGCCGCGTTGTGCACGCGACGAACTGTCTGTCGCGCGCGCGTCATTTTTGTGGCGCGTGCCATGCGCCCAGCAACTAAGAAGAAAAAGAGAAGGAAGGCGGAGAACAGAAAATGGAGTGTGTTCGAGCGGGCAGACCAGCGTGTGGAAGGGAACCGCCGGGCGTCCAGACCCGGGTTCTTCAAGGCTTCCACCTGGCCTGACCTCCGGCTCCCGCAAGGCCTTCCCCCGAGTTGAAGGCAGGTGCACGTGTTGCGGGGCACACCTCAAGACCACAGCGGCCTCGTCTATTCTAACACGCCACCCCAGACGCCGACGCCGTGCCAACGCCGCCTCCGACCCACCGGCTTCAGGCTGAACCCTGGACTTTCCGGTACGTGCTTTGTCGCCGCTCCAGCGCACAACACCTCCCAAGACCCAGCGCCACCAAACAAGAAAGCGTTAAGTTGTTACAGTGAACTTTCCGGCTGCCTTTAGCGAGCAGCATTGACGCAGTGTGCCGACATCGCGAGAACAATCCGTCGAACGTGCATTCCTGTAACTATCTTCCCCTAAGTCATACCATTACGTTGTTTTTCGTGTGTAAATTTAATTAGTGTGTTTTCATCTTGGCTTACTGTTTTCTAATATAGCGTTGTTTTCTACTCCAAACGGTCTCGTCTTTCTTAATTCATGTACATGTTACACTCGATTCCTCACAGATGTCTTCCTCGTGTCATCATATATACCCCACTCAAATTTAATGCTGATAGGAGATAAGTTCTCGCAAACGCTGAGATCGCGGCTAGCTACGACGGAGGCCCTAACAAGCGCCCCCTACTCCTCGCTAAGCCTTTTGGACGAGCTTTTACTGACGCCCAAGATTTGTGTCTGAACAGTGTGTCTGAAATTATCTCGGCATACTCAATGAGGAAGAAAGCAAACATATAACAAGTATTATGACCATTAGCATCCGTGAAATGCGCTCTGAATAATTTCGTTCGTTTGGCACACCGCATAGGGGTTCACGCCCGTCCAGCGCACTTCCAGCGAACGGTGCGACATTCTTCACACAAGTGCTCGACTTTCGCTTTCTTAAAACGGTTTGTATGTGCGAATGTGCCTATATGACTGCAGGATAACTTCATGCGCATTAGCGATAATAAATTAGTGGAATGCAAGCGGGTGGGGTCTTCACTTTGTGCAGTGCTGCGGGTCAGTACAGACAACAGATAAAAAGTGTGTTCGATTTGAGCTTTTTAATGGTACCTCCGAGTTCTACCTCGCATACTCAGGCGTATTAAGAAAAACAGTAATTGAAAAAAGTTATATTTCGTCTATGGACGCACAAAACAAACAAGCTTCCTGATGAGCAACACGAATATAAACGTGCAAGCTCGATGTACGCATACTTATTGGTTGTTACAGCTCGTTGACTTCGTACACGCGCAAGATCCCCGAGCTTCGCAGCGTCGAGGTTCCTAGCACTGGCTTGTTCACATACCTCGAAACGCTAATACAGAAAGGCTCGAGTACAAAAATACAACAAGCATGTGTTACTGACTAGCTATACGTCTCGGGCCTGTGCTAAACCTTCGAGGTCTAGCCATATAGGTTATTTTAGAGACCAAAAATGACGATCTCGGGACCAGAAAACATGATATACGCTCTGTGTATAATCTCCAGTCGACGTGACGATCGAAACCGAAACCATGCCCTCTCCTCCCCGGCCAACTAGTCCCCAGAGTGCAACGCGCGCCGTGTTGCATGCAGGGCTTTATGGAAGTAGTCTATTATGATTGCAGGGCCCCTTTAAATCATGTTTAAGATGAAACCATGTTGTATTACACCTGAGACTGCGGTGGATGAAATCGGAAGAACTTTCAGTAGAAAAAACAGACACAGAAGAACGTCTCATTGAGACGTTCTCTGTGTCTGTTCCTTCTACTGAAAGTTCTTCCGATTTCATCCACTGCAGTCTCAGGTGCTAATCCAACATGATTAGCTACCACCAGCTCGCCTGCACTCTCACCATCTTTTCACTTTCAGATGAAAGACACTTTACTTGGGGACAAGAATGGCCGAGGAAATTTGGGAGCTCAAGCAACCCATAAGGGTAGCCTGGGGAGCCTTGCCTTGCTAGGAGCCCAGTTTGCAAACACATGGACTAGGTGCTTCTTTTCTCCTTATCGGTGGCTTATGAATTATATGTCACAATTGTGGAGAGCAAAATGGTGCTTCACCTTTATTGTAATGGTGGACAGGCTCTCGTGAATGATATAATGCCTGAAACTGCAGGAAAGTGTACCAGAGTGTACAAAAAGTAATACGACTTTATGGGAGTGCAATTATGATTAGCCACATTAATAGCCATCATGAACAGGTATGTGTGACTGTCTAGCACACAAATTCTATAATCCTTTTTTATTTCTTTTTTTCATGGTACAGCAATATACCATATTTATTCCAAGATAGGTCACCAATTTTAGGCACTATTTTAAGACTAGAAGTAAACCTACAATTGTGAGCAAATTACCAGTTGAGGTAACCACGATAGTCTGTCACACCAGCCACTTCCCCAAGCACTCCAGTGCGGATTGCTGAAACTTGACAGGAAAGCTCTTTCTAAGCGGTGAAGCTTGACACGAAGGCAGTGGTGTCACAAGGGAAGGGGGGAGTCGCGGCATGCCGCGCGAGAGCGGAGGGGGGGCGGGAGTCGTGGCGGGCCACGCGGAGGGGGGGGGGGGGGGGTCGCGGCGGGCTATCGCCTTGGGTGCTGCTGACCCTCGTGACGCCACTGCACGAAGGGCACAGAGCCACAGTGTGGCATCGCGCAGTTCACTGTTCTGGGCGTTCAGACAAGAGTGTTGCCAGCGCTGTCGACAGGTGCATTTTAGCTAGGGTGACAATTGATGCTGTGGAGTAAATACTTGTATGAATTTTCTTTTCTTTCAATTTAAAATGAGGTGTTTATATTCAAATACTGTTTTTTATTCCCTCAACAACTTTTTATTTAATAAAATGTTGGACCCGATTTGTCAGTTTTAACTCTTTGCCGTCAATAAACCTTTTAAGAAATTGAAAGCCATAATCGGTGGCTAAAAAGAAAAGCCTTTTCACTTTCGACGAACTAGTCGCTGTCGTGATCTTCAATCACCTCGTAATTCTTTCATTTATCCTTTTTTTTCAATTTCTATGGTGGGGTGCTAAGGACTGACCAGTACGAACCAGCAACCCATAAGCCCCTTGATTAAATTGCCACCATCAAGGCTTTAGAGCCAAACTTGTGACAAGAGATTAATTGAACAACACTCTGAAATAAACGCTTACGTAGCAGTTGTATCTAATTTGTGCTTTGTGTTGTGCTGATGTCTTGAACGTACGTACAGGCCTTATATATTCCCCGCTTGGTAGCATCTTTAACATCTTCCTTCATCAGTGCCGAGAAGGTCGGCATTAGCTTGGCACAAATGCCATACACTGAGATGATAGTGATTAAACTTGCCAGACTGAATTTCGAAAAGGGTGTATCCATTTCGTTCAGAAGACCATCGATCACTCAAGAATTATGGCCCTTAAACAGCAGTAACATACACCAAACCCTGAGGTGATGAATTATCTTTCCACATAATTTCAAATCAATGTGAATGCTTGTATTGTGACAACTTTTTCTTCTTTTTTCTTGCAGTCCAGCTTCTCTTACCAATAGGCTGTCTCAGTGATGTAAGGAGCAAGCACAAGGTTTTTGTGTACCAAACCAAAACGCAAGTGCATTCATGCGAATAAATGGCTTTGAAGTTGTGACAGTGTTTGTTTTTGTAGGCAATAAGAACCCCTTGTCTTTCATGTTTACTTTTGGGAGACCCTGCCCTTAACTCCATGCCATCAACTGTTTAGAGAGAAACCGTATGAAAGTCTGGTAGCTGGTAATGGCATAAATGTGACAGTTCATTTTGTGCAGTCACATGTTTTCTTTTTGCTTTTTTGTTTGGGGGTATTTTTTTCCTTAGAATCTGTTTTTTGTGTGTAAATTTATGAGTCAACCAGTTTACACAATAAACACCAAATCTGTAAGGAAAAATAAATCCCCCGAAAACATACCTTGATATTCGAAAAAAAAGCAGAGAAATCACGGAACCCTAATCATAATCTGTAAGCTGGCACTTCTTGAAACTGGGAAGACTAATCTTTTTTTTATGTTCACGATGAAGATGTTTAGTAAATGTGTGTTATAAAACAAGTCATATTATGTAACTACTACCATGACACATAGCTAGGATTCCGGGTATTTAAAAAGAAAAGTGAAGAAATAGCCATTTCTTGTAACACTTTGGGAAATTATGAAGAACTGACAAGCTGGGGAAATTTTGCATGTAAGCCCAAGACTGAGGAGCAAAAATTTTACGAGAGTTATTCAAACACAGCTGTAACATTTATATTCAACTTGCTTGTTTCTAAACAAGGCTTCCCCTTTCCCAAGTTCAAAACCACTCGTGTCAATTGTCAACACCGTTATCAACTCGGTATTTATAGCTTTGTTCCTGATATCTTGGTAAGTACCACACAAAAAGGTAAAACCAAACACATTCAGATAATGCTTTTATTTTGATAATGGGTCAAGAGGCCGGCTCAAGCGAGCAAAATATTGGCCAAATGTAGTGTACACTTTTGCTGTTTCCTGCTTTATGTGTTATCTCTGCCGGAAGAGGCTAAGACCTTCATTGGGATCCATATACTAATGTGCATATATCTGACCAGCTCTGACCAGTCGTAAGGCCGGAGCTGGCCAGGACTGACAATGTCACGATGTCGTCACAGCCGCGTGCGTTCGACACCACGGGGCGCCTTCGTAGGTGGAGGAGGCTTCCACGTCGCTCGGTTAAAATATGACGCAATGATATTTAGTTGCTCTCTTTGTGCCCGCTGGGTTGCCCGAACCGCAAAGATGTGGAAACTGCAAAAAAGGTAGACGCTTAAGTAGGACTGCAGGGCCCCTTTAAGAGAGCCTCTGAAAAGAAAAAAATATGTTTTTTTAAACAGTCTGGTTGGGATACGCGTGTCAAGAAAATAAATTTATGCGAAAAGAAATTTTTTAGAGTAATATTGACGGCGCGAGACGTGATTTAGTCGGTAGTCACCTCCTTTTCACTTGTTTTCTCTATCGCCATTTCGGGCGCGTGGAGGAAAAGGTGGATTGGCTTGGCCATCTCGTTAAGTTGAAAAAGTGTATAACCATTCCGTGACGTCATGGACTTTGCGCGCAGAATTTCAAATAAATCTCGTGCAGCCAATATCGCTCTAAAAATATTTTTTACGCGTAAAATTTATGTTCCGACATCCATGTCACAATTATACTGTTTATAAAAAACATCTTTTTTTCCTTTCAGGGGCCCTTAGGGACCGTTCACACGCATGTGTTCGACTATGACCGATTGAAACAAGGCCGGTTATTAAGCCTCTTGCGACAGCTTACGACCAGCTGCACAACAATGCTCAAAGTTGTAAACACTCACAAGAGGCATAAAAGCAGATATATAGCTTCCTGTCGTAAGCAGTGGCAAGGGCGTGAACCAGCCGTTACTTCAGCACCAAGATTTGAAGCAGCTAAAAGAAACAACAGACTAAAAGTTGAAACTGCCAACCTTTCTTTTTTAATCAGCAGGATTGCATTCTGGTCTCACATTAACATTTGGCATGATTGCATCTACCTTATATATGGGAGTATTGATCAAGAAAAGAACGCTAAACACACTTTTACAAACAGATTAGACCACGCCTCAAAGGAGCACACCTCGAGGCGAATGCAAGGGAGCTTCGAGTAAGAGCTAAAGCATGACCCAACGTGCGTTCAGGAGCAGAACACAAAGTAACTGCGCTGAAAAACATTAAACAATGTCTCCTATTCATTGACCCAGCCTCTAGATCACAGCTGGCAAAAAATCATTTCCTACTCCGCAGTACATTAGTGTGATCCCAAACGGTGGTGTTCGGACAAGAGGCTTGAGAGCAAGGCCACATAGTCTGGCTCTGTGTGCACAGTGCATGTGACCAACCAAAGTGGAATTCCAATCCAAGCTTCTCAGATATTGCTGGCATTTGAAAGGCCTAGCTACTTCCTGCCAGTCTTTATGCAAATTCCCTCAGGGTTTGTTAGCCTCATGTGTTAGTATGTGCCCGATGAGGGAAAACCGTTTAGAGAATGGCCTGAGACGCTGCTGGAATTTGTGAGGTTTATTGCGCATAAGCGCTTCAGTGTGGTGACCTAAACACGAGTATTTGTATAAGAAGTATTCACCTGCGGCTTATTTGCGGGTTGTGCACGGTGCATTCAAGGTACATCGCCGTCTTTGTGTCCCTGACAGCAGACAGCCGTAGGCCCACCAGGAGCAGCCGCACTGCTGCACGAATCTTTCTCTGGTGTCGTTGACATCGGAATTCGCAGTGTTAGTATGGTGTCGTGCATAATGGTTGGCTGCCACACCAAGTCGCAGTCGAGGGAGAAAAAAAGAGGGCAAGCTTGCGGGCTCCCGTTTCTTCCAGACTCCAAGAGTCCGAACACTCAAGTGGGAAAGCACGGTCGCTCTCCGCGAGAAGGCAACGCGAATGGCTTGCGAGCATCAACTCGAAAGACCTTGACGAAGACGTGGACAAGTACCGAGTGTGTTCAAGGCACTTCGTCTCGGGTAAGTGTCGGCATCGTTTGCTTTCGTCAGATATGAGCGTTAAGGTTTCCAGAAATCTTTGCCCATAGCCCGTCGCTGCTGCTCATCACGACATGCATCGCATGCATGTTGTTTCCACAAACCGAGCGACAGCGGGTCCTGTCACATCGCGTCGTCTGGAAGAATCGCTAATGTGTGGTTCATATTTTAGGCCTAGTTGCGGCAAAAGTTCAATCGTGACAGAGAAACATGCTCAAGAAACTCGAATGTGAGCTTATCGCAGGAGCAGAGGAAAACCGGCACCGGAAGTAATCTCCTCTCACGAGTTCGTTTTTGTATCCCTTTAGTTGCCACTGCTAAGGCAAAAAGAATTACACCCTCATTCCGCACCCCTAAAGCTCTTTTCTAATCGTTTCCAAGCGACGCGACAGGACCCGCTGTCGCTCGGTCCGTCGAAATTACATGCAAGCGTCGCACGTCGTGATGAGCAGCAGCGACGGGCGACAGGCAGAGTTTTGTGAAAATCTTACCGCTCATGTCCGACGAAAGCAAACGGTGCCGACACTCACTTTACATGAAGTGCCTCGAACAAACTTGGTACTTGTCGACGTCTTCGTCGAGGTCTTTCCGAATGATGCGCACAAGCCATTCGCGTTGCCTTCTCACGGAAAGCAACCGTGCTTTCTCGCACTCGTGTTTCAGAGTTTTGAAGGAACAAAAGTCAGCATAGTTTGCTCTCCTCTTTTTTTTTTTTTGAGGCGAAAGTCTTATTTTTTATTGAATGACAAATTGGAGTAAACGGCCATAAAAATGTGATTCAGCGGTATGCGCTGCTCAATCGTATGTTCAAGGACACCCGTCGTCCTTGCGGCCGGCCTAGACCTCTAGGACGACCTCCCTTGTCACAGTATGTGAAAACAAGGGGCGTCCGTCGGCGTTGTGGGCGAAATATGGCCATAAAAATATGTGATCAAGCGTCATCAGCGTGATGTCACCGCCGGAGTGCCACGTGCAAAAGGTGTGCTTCGGACTTCATCTGTGCTCGTTGTGTGCTTCCGTGCGATGGACTGTGAAGCGACTGCGTGTACATATATGGCCTCGACATCGGCAGCAGCGTCTACATCTACGGTGGCTTCCGGAGGCAAATGTGGCCGCCCAAGCAAATATGCCACAACCTCCTTAAGTGTCCTCCTCTAGGCGTCGCTCTCGACGTCGTCCTTGAGTCGTCCTAAACACTGTCCTTAACGTCGTCCTCGAGGTCGCCCTAGACACCGTACTTGGCGTCGATCTCTAGGATGTCGTCCTCGATGTCGTCTTATACGTCATCCTAAACTTTAATATGTGTAGAAACATTACTTGAAAACATTCCTTCTGCGGGACTATAATGCCTTTCGCCTTCCCAAACATAAGCAGTCTTAAGTGACTCGTGTGATTTTTCTTCAACTGCGACTCGGTGTGGCAGCCAACCATCACGCACGACACCATATTGGCACTGCAAATTCCGATGTTAACGACACCAGAGAAAGATCTGTGGTGTAGTGCGACTGATCCTGGTGGAGCCGCGCGGGCGCGGCTGTCAGAGATTGACCCAAAGATGGCGATTTATCAAGAATGCATCGCGCGCAACCCGCACATTAGCTGAAGGAGAATACGAACTATGCTGCAATTGAAATTGCATAAATTTCTGCACGAGTTAAATGATTACACACAAGGCAGGCTCAACTTACGGGTCGACCAGAAGGCATTCTGCACATGTGCATCCGATCCTAGCGGATAAACTAAAAATCTGAGCAATCTCTTGGGCATTGTTTTCACTTGTAAGGTTTTTAAACACTGTGTGTTCGATAATGATGGATAAGACTGATATTATGAGAAAAGGCTCAGGGGCACTGCTTGCACTTAAATGGCTTTTCCCCTGTGTGCGTTCGATTATGGCTTCGCAGATTGCAATTTTGAGAAAAGGCTTTGGGGCAATGCTTACACTTAAATGGCTTTTCCCCTGTGTGCGTTTGATTATGGCGTTGCAGACTGGAATTTCGAAAAAAGGCTTTGGGGCACTGCTTGCACTTAAATGGCTTTTCATCAGTGTGTATTCGATTATGGCGCCGCAGATGGGAATTTTGAGCAAAGGCTTGGGGGCACTGCATGCACTTGAATGGCTTTTCACCAGTATGCGTTCGATTATGGATTTGCAGATGGTAATTTAGAGCAAAGGATTTGGGGCACAGCTCGCACTTGTAAGGTTCCCCACTAGTGTGTATTTGATTATGGCGGGTAAGAAGGAAATTTTTAGAGAACATTTCGGGACATTGCATGCACTTAAATGGCTTTTCATTAGTGTGTGTTCGAATATGGTAGGTGAGAAGGTAATTATAAGCAAACTCTTCGGGGCAGAGCTTGCACTCATATGGCTTTTCACTCTTGTGCTTTTGGGTGTTGCTCAGCACTTGGGACTTAGACCCAGACATGGGAGGATGCTGGCACTTGGATTGTTCATCACCATAGGCAGCCAGGTGGCTCAAAATTCCACGCTGATCTCTGGTGACATAGGTGCAGGAACAGCATCCAAACCAGGTGTCCTCGGTGGCCTTCAATGTGCAGCTGGACTCTCCCAACAATGTGGCTCCATCATCTAGAAGAAAATACTATGTACTGACACACAAGGAAAGCCCTACCAAGATAGCCACTTAGTCTAAAAGAGAAGTCATTAATGCAGTTTTGCCCCAGCTGTACAGTTTAATATTTTGCTATGCTTTGGAATTTAGCTCACAGAAGCACTAAAATGAAACTGGCACCGTTATGAGTCCCTAGTCTTGAAAAGTGAAAATACTATAAAAATAATTTCATAAATTTTTTTTTATCTTGATTTCTAAATCACGTTACATATCTTCTTGCTTTGGAGAGTTTTGCTTTCTAAAAATACTATTTTTTGTCTCACGAAACTGTTTTCATTACAGTATTTTTGGATTTAGAATCTGGATCTGAATACTTTTTGTGGGCTGGAAACCTCATCATTCAGAGAGTGCAACAACAATATTTCTGGAGACTGTTACATATGAGGTTCTCTAATTGGCAAGGACTGTTCGTCTACGGCGGGTCACGTGGAAAGTCTTCCTTCAAGTTACTCAAAGACTTTCAACATGTGACGCAGTCATGTCTCGCTATATAATCTAATTTCTCAAGTTATCGGCCATCCCCGAGTCATCACCCACCCCTTTTGGGCGAATATCGATTTCCAGCAAAACAGAGTGATTGCCCACCCCTATGATACCCCAACGCGAACTCTGCGATCCACGAACATTCGTCTTACCCGAATGCTGCAACCGCGGACCTTACAATTGGAAAACGTTTTTCACAAAGCAAAAAAAAAAAGACACTTCACTTTGTTTACACATTTCCTCCCTTTTTTCGTGACTTTGGAGTCATAGTACATGCATGCGAAAGGAAAACGATGGAGAGAACAGAATTAAACTTTGTTTTGCAATCAAAATGTTCGTTCGGACAAAAATAAAATGAAGCCGGAAAGGTAACACAAGCAGGAACTTATTCAGGGATCACAAGGTCAGCAAACGTCCCATATCCTGGAATATGTAACTGCGGAGTGTGAGGTCAAAGTTTGTCTCCACCAGAGTAAGGTCACCACAATCCCATTCCTTCTTTCGGAACGTCGCGACTGCAGTTGATAAGGTTGCGCAATGTTGAAGACAAAGCAGACGGGTAGATAAAGATTTACTGGACCCGAGTACAGAAGTTGGTAGAGCGTCCCATTTGAAGCTCACTGTTCGTGGTGCCGTCCACGCTATGCAGCAACGCCGTCTCAACCCGCAGTGAGAGCATGCCGTGCACGGACGCACGCATGCATGCACCAAACAAGAAAGTTGCGCAAGAGCCTACTCGTTGCAATTCACAAGGCGCCCGACTTGGCCCGACGCCAAAGTATTTGCCAACGCAATCTCCAACTTTCCTGCTTCCCCAGCATTGATCTTCGTCGCTTCTTTCGTCCTCTCGCTCGCTCGTTGCACCTAGTCAGTTTTTCTATTTCCTTGTTGATTTTTTTTTTAAACTAACGATGAGAACATAGCTGTGTTAGACATACTTTTACGGAACAAACGTTTGTGCTGTATGCCGATCAGCCGTATCCATCGTGCGTATGCAAGCAACAAACTTTGCGATAATAAAACATTCTTTCGTGAGCATTTCTTGCAAAAAAAACTATTAAATTAATTCGAGTTCTGAGTTTAATGCATCTGTTGTACAGCTGTGCTAGATATGTACAAACAAAATGGGCGTTTTTTTTACTTTTTTAAATGCTTTGTGCTTACCCACTGAGACATGGCCCACCCCACTTTTTTATGAATTTTACGTGGCAGGGGGGTGGGCGATGACGCGGAATATTATGGTAGACACAATTTTGGGGGACCAATCCCTCCCATGCAACTATGCCTCGTAAGTATTAAAACCCTCAGTCCAGACTACAGACAGCTAGTTTTGAGAACTGGGTAAACACATGCAGATTTGTCTCAGTATTACGGACACAAGAGGGTCCACTAATAAAAAAAAAGCTTGTTGAGACGTTGGGTTAGAGTTTCAGTACTGCCTGCTGTTGGTTGCGCTTCCTTTAAATGGACACTGACACCCCCAAAAATTTTGTTTTCCTTTTTTGTCAGGCGATTCATTATGGTGTCGGAATACTACCCAATTAATATTTTGCTACAGTCACATATTTTTTTAATAAAGCCAAAAAACGCAACTGCTCGAAACCGAAACTCCCACACCGCACAGAGAAGTGGGGAGGAAAGAGTGAGTGGCGGAAGTCACGTAACTACCACCCGACCGTGCAGGGTTTTTCTTTTTTTTCACACACGTAGCAGACGAAATGTGTTCCCGGTTACCGTTCGCCATGCGATTCCTTTGCAGTTATGTTTGTTCCGCTCGCTGTTCTGTACTTCAAGATGAGTTGTTTTGTACATTTAAGTGTTGGCAATTAGTAGTGAGTGCCCGTGGTGAATTCCCGTGATCGGCTCCGAAAAGGATACTCCCAAGATGTTGCGTGAAGAGCTACCTCACATGTCCTGCATCTGAAAGTGGCATTGTGCGGCAGAGTGCACAAGTTTCCGGAAGATCAACAGGTTGGGATCAATGGCTGGCTGCAATTCCTATAAAACAGTTACGCGAAGCTCAGAAAGCGGACGCTATTCGATTCATATGCTCCTTGCATTTTGTGGAAGTGACTATATTGAGTTCACAAATGTCAAAAATGGAATCCTATACCATTTAGTTCAGCGACGTATCGTCCACAACAATTGTTTTTTTCAGAGATAATTGTAAAAAAGGAAATGTAAACATCGCAAAATGCTTGAAAAAAAAAGAAGAAAAAAGGTACACCCACACCAGGGATCGAACCCGTGCCCGCTGTGTGTGAAGCGGACGTCTTTCCACTGAGCTCTTTCAAGGAACTCTTTCAAGCGTAGTAATGGAGCCGGTAGACAGTATGTCGGAAGTTTGCTGTCGATTTCCCTTCAATGCATGCACTACCGTCTTGAAGTCGGGCAGCACCACGCATAGGCCACATTCGCACCTTGTAAAGAAACCGTATGCGTGCATATTCAACTCAAAGTACACACTTCGTGCTCGACGTTTGAGCGAGCGATGTCTTCAGCCACGAGAAGGGGCGACGGCTCGGCGACGTCTTCGTGCAATCGGCTTGCTGGTTGCACAACAAGGAGATTAGAGTGCTGGTGGAAATTATCTGGATAAAACTTGTGGCACACGAGGGTGGAAGACAATGGGGTGGAGGTCACATGACGAGCGGTCAGCAGGGGAGCATGCCAAGAAGGCACGAGCTGGTGCCGGAAAGAGCGTGGCAGAGCGTGCCGTACGCGAGGCCGGGTGGGAACAATGAAGCCGGGTTTTGCCCTTGGCCATCCCTGGAACGGTCACCAGCGCGGTTCGGAACAGGACCAGAGGGAACGGTGAGCCCTCGCAATTCCGACTTGGGCCATGAGACCCCGGAGTTGTTCCGCAGCGAGACTCGGGCGATGATAGCCCCGAACAGCTGGCCTACGCAGCGCTGGCATGGGAAGGACGATCCGCATGCCTGGACACGGACTCTGACTGCAAGCTCAGAATGACGGGCGACAACCAAGGTCAGCGGGCCCGGACTGCCAGCTCTCGAGGATGGGCATTGGGAAAGTACAGTAAACCCATTCGCTGTCCTGTTGTGCCACTCCATGGGGGACGAGCGAAGCACAGACTGATCGGGCTGCGATTATTATAGAGCGACCCTACAAGTTTTATCAGATTACATGTATCCACTTATATGTGAAGCAGAACAAGATGCGATAACAGCAGAAGCACCAGCAGCTGCTCAAAGCAGGGCAGGCTACTATACAATGTTCGCAGGTATGTTTTATTTCTCTCTCAAGTCTGCAGGAATTGTTTTTAGCAAAAGAGAAAAGCACCTCCTGACTGCCACTGTTCCGTAACTTTGAAAGTTGCATTCGTGGTAGCTATTTTGTGAATGAAGACTAGCTGATACTGAATATTTCTGATGACCTGAAGAGATATAGCGATTCCCTTGTTGGGTTTGAATGCAGCGGCTTCTTTGCAGAAGAGTACAGAAAATAACTTAAATGTAAACATTTCGGCGGAACTCCGCCTGGTTAAGTAAGTAATAAGAAAGGGCACTAAGTAGACTAACCAATTTCTTCAATGTGCCCAACATCTCGAAGCCGGCTCGGCTGCTTGTTCACGGGCGACTGTATGCTGGCCCAAAGGTAGGAAGCTGCGCTGAATGCGATGCCTCGTATGTGGGGGAAACGAAGAACTTTCCCGAATGTCTGCGCAGACATAAGCATGACGTAGAAGGAAGAAATCCAAGGCAACGTGCTAGCAGAAAATTCTCAGCAGACCGGCCACGTCATCGCCTTCAAGAACAGTTCCATCCTCGACAAAGAAATTGGAAAAAGCGGCTCTTATTAGAATATTGCCATATACAAAATACGAACAACAATCTGAACCGATCCACCGGAGCGGGAAACCTTCAGAATCATGTCATACCAACCAGCTTAGCTCCAGGCAATCCACCGGAACGCTGCCAAGCAGCTATATACACGGGCTACGATGCACCACACACAAAAACAGAAAATAATACTGCGAGAAAGAAGAAAACGACAGCTTGCTACCTTTGGGCCCACATACAGTCGCCCATGAACAAGGAGTTGAGCCGGCTTCGAAATGTCGGGCACAATGAAGAAATTGGTTAGAGTCTTCTAAGTACCCTTCCTTACAGAAAATAGCAACAACTTTGCAGAGAATGTATGTAAAATATTCAAAACTGTTTTATGTAACTGTCATTTTATGATCTGGTTTTTCTGCAAACAAAAAAATGAGGCATTACTTAACTAACTTTGGTATAACTGATTGCCAAATATTAGTTGTCTTGTACACCCTGTTACTTCCCTCACATTGTTTTAATCATAATCTTTGCTGATTTTCCACGCTGCAAAAAAAAAATCTCTCTTGTAAAACCTGTTCTCTCATTCACTTTGTTTTAACCGCCTTCATTTGCTAGTTTTCCACATTAAATAAAATGTGTGAAGTGCCAAGATTGCATTGTTTGCTTTCTACTACAAAGATTCCCGTTGTTTTTCGCAAGCCCAGACTGCGTTTGAATCGCAGGGAAATTAAACGACGAATTTGCAATCCCTTTAATGTATATCTCGATCCATTTGATAATCGTGAACTACCAACACCGGAAAAAAATGGGTGACACAGCAACTCGAAACGCCAAATTTTACCGTGGCTGCTTATATCTTATCGGATGCCCATCTCTAAAAAATATGGCACACGAGAGCAATTAATATAGGTTCCTCAAATGGCTCCGCGACTTTTCTCTCGGACAAGCACATTGTGGTGAGAATAAGACGGCTTCGAATCCGCGTACCTCAGTGAATGTTTCAAAATGTGGTAGAGTCTTCGAATCTAGGTATATTGGCTGTCGACATGCTCGTCAATTATTTATGTAAAAGAAACAGCCGAGAACTGGCCGAAAAACCATCCCCAAACCACTTTTTCACGCCAGAGGCAGCCATAACGCAGCTCTGTTGGGTAACATACAGGCCTTCCGAGGCGCCTCCTAGCGAGAAAGTTCCCTTCCTGTGCCGAGCGCCTGCCGGTGATCGACACACCCAACTCTCTAGCCACCATAGTACACGCTGCACGGGGTCATGGCCATAGCAGTTCATCGCGAGTGTGATGGAGCTCATCCATAGCTCATGCAGCTCACGCATTGTGATCACCCAAAATTGTGTCACTTATGCAAAAATT
The DNA here is from genome assembly GCA_037355805.1 of Ixodes ricinus. Lineage (NCBI taxonomy): Eukaryota > Metazoa > Arthropoda > Arachnida > Ixodida > Ixodidae > Ixodes > Ixodes ricinus. Next base: position 8,016 of record JAZHYW010033762.1, on the reverse strand, counting down.
ATAATTAACGCAGGTAACTATTTAAATTTTACTGAATTTTATGTTTTGATAACTTGAAAATGTTGCTATTCATCAGTAACTGAGGCTTAGCTCTTCCGCATCAAATGCGTGGCAAAGCTTGTCACATTGTGACTATTGTTCGAAGGAAACACAGAAATTTTCACTTCTTAAATCGTCCGACATGGCCCGGCAAAATCAATTGATTCATTTGTTCTATCCAATTTTTACTAATTGATTACAAATTTAAAATTGCTCGCTGAGAAGTGCATCATACATTATGCGCAATTATTTGCATTCGCAAAATTAAACATAGAAAATGTAGCAATTCACAGAAGGTGTATACCAGATTTTTTGGAACGCTGAAGTGTCACTGACCTACTAGATTTAAGACCTCGATCGCGAGGGGGCCTAGCAAACGTTGACTGGGTAAAAAAGTAGGGTTTTAGATCAAATGACTCCGGAAGCCAGCCATCACTTCCTCTTGCCAGTTATTTTGAGAAAATGTTTTACTAGGTTTACAAAATTCAAAAAGGAATCAACTCGAAGCTAATAAGAGACCAGCACTCGGAGAACACATTGGAACCAACAGGATACACAGAGTCACTTTCACTAGTGTTTACTACACACGCAAGCGGTTCTTGAATTTCGCTTTCCTGTCTTCAATTTGATGAAACCTTCCTTTCCAAGTTCTATTTTGTCCGAATCATAAAAAATACCCCATATTCGCCGTGGGAGATGTAGTGGGGTAAAGCACTGTATATTCCATTATCATTATCCAGCTTTTTGTACTGGGGTAGAGGACAGCAGCACACCATTGTACCACCACTTTCACACCTCAGCACCAAAAGGGTTTGTGAGCATGGCTATGCGTGTCACGTTTTCAAGCTTCATTAAAATGTCTTAGTACGTACATCACTTCACCAAACATTAAAGGAAGATTCATTGTTGAATCCTTAGTGAATGCGTTAGCATGACTTTTGGGAAATGCCACACACGTCCTCCTTTGATAAACACTAACGCTGACCCCTTCGCTTCTGTTTTGGATTTCTCTATTTTGTGCCGCCTATTTTCGGCTTCGCTACGGGGTCAGTGTTATTGTTTCTCAAAAAGGAATGTGCGCGGCGTTTCCCAAGAGTCATCCTGACACATTTCCCAAGGATCCACGAATGAATCTTCCTTCAATTTTTTTCCGCTTAGTTAAACCAGTGCTGGTACTTAGTTCACACTCCACTTTGCAACAAAAACCAAGGCATACACACTCCGCACACCAGCAAAGTTCACTCACCCCAGCATCCCCGCGTGCATTGGCTTCCGCCCCTTCCCGTCGCCTCCCTCTCGCCTTTGTCCTTCACTACTCTCCTCTCAATACGGCACGCTTCCCTTTTCATTATTGTCCACAGACAGATGCCGTCAACATTCCCCTGCCGCGTGGGTACTAATGCTTGAAACAGCTATAGGCTTTGTTGCGCGTTACCTAAACGGCACTCTTTTGCGATCTGACAAGCCGAGGGATCCGAGATCTGCGTGGTCTGTCCCACTAGTGACGTAACAAACGATGATGATAGCTAGAGAATCGCCCCCTGTAGATCACGTACACTGCCAAAAGAGAGCTGTTCTGATGTACGCGCATGCCGACTTGAATGCTTCGTATATCCCTGAAGAGTCACAATTCACTGTCTTATTATTATGCACTTGAAACGCACAAAAAATAAAGTGAACACGAAAGAAGGTTATTACATACTGTTTTGCTTTCCATCTGCCTTCTGAAATTGCAAAATAGTCAACCAGTATGAACTTCGGCCTTCAGTTCCTGGATAACCTCACGTGCCCTACGTCGGAACGACACGAGTCGAGAAGACTGGGGGGGGGCGCCACGTTTCTGGAAACATCTGCAGCAGGGCTGGCCGGGTTATGTGGCACAACACGAAAAACAGCCCCGCAAAAGAGCAATCAAGGGAAAGTGAATCCTTGGAAGGGAGTCTATTTGGGCCTTCAATTGTTTTGAGGTGTTGAGATGCCTGTGGAAGGTGGCAGTTATTCCTGGCATCACTTACGGGAGTGGGGCGACTTGCCTCGAGCCAAACACGCATAAATTTCTGAAGACAACGCAGCAAGAGGCGGGAAGAATGCCCCCTGGAGCTCCCTCCAATGGCTCCGATGAAGGAGTTCAAGAAGACCTTGGCTGGTTGAGCATCGATGCCAAAGTGGCGAGGACCTGCTACGAGAAGTGCCCAAGACAGATGGATCAGACAAGGTGGAAGACAAGATCTGGACCTACGTGGTCTACAGGGACCGGAACATCAAGCGGTGGGAAAGAACAAGGACGCTCGCACATCACTGTCACATCCCAATACGACCTTTGATGGATAGCAAGGAGCCGGAGGACAACGCTCAGCCGATGCCAGAAGCCGAGGACACTCGTGCAAGAGGAAAAGACACGACGCTGGAGGAATAGGATGGCCTAGAAATCATCGCCATGGATGCACGGGGTACGGAAGGACACAATTTAAAGAGATTTTACGACCACACCGGGAGAAGCAGTTTCTTATTCAATGCATGGGCAGGGACTCCTCCGAAGACGGAAGTGAAGGGCCCACATCACCGAAGACCTAGAGACTGCTTGTGCCAGCTGTGGGACGGAGGCACATAGTGATGGACTGCCAAGGTATAAGGCCGAAGCCACAAACGGACTTGTTCCTGGAGGCTCTTGCCATTGGGACAGGGGTGGAAGCCAACATAGACTCGGCAGATGCAGCACAAGAACAAACCATTAGAGAAAAATGTATATAATGTATGATACATATCAAACGCATGATACAGCTTTTGATATCATGAACAGTACAAAACTTTTAAAATATTATTTGTTGTTAAAATACAATTGTCTAGTTTGGTTATTTGACATATTTTCTATGTGAATATTGTTTTTAATGAGTTCATTAATGGTAGATGGTACAGTATACAGGAACATTTAAAATCCGTAATTGGTCCTGGGATGCAGCACTCTCCAGTGCTCTGGACTACACGTATGATGAAACGAAGAGTTTTTATCCAGCGAAGCTAAGTGAAGGAATGATTTGTTATTATAACAAATACTATCTTTATATTTCTGGATGAATGTATGTGTATACAAGTCAAAAACATGCGTTACCTTAAATTTTGAGAATAAAATATCGGCATGACTATTATATGGTACATTGGTTACTAAACGGAAGATCTTTTTTTGTGCGATGTATAATCTGTCTAGGTTTATCTTTGTCGTATTGCCCCATACAAGCTGGCAGTGCTTTAAACGTGAAGCAAACAATACTTATAAATAATACCTGTTATTTTTGGTAATTTAGACATAACATGTTCAATGTTAATTGCTAACAATTAGTTCCGTGAACATTTGCATCTGGTTCGGACCGCTAGGATATCATTTGGGTGGAGGATGAGCGTTCACCTACGCAGTTTACTTTCATGGTAAAAAACATGCTGTAGTTTTGTATTCTTTAAAGGGAGGGGGGGCAGAGATGGCAAATTATGAACTTTCCAGAGAGCTGGTCTGCCAACGGCATTCCTTCAGCTAAGATATGCAATGGCTGGAAAACAACACTATAACGCTGGAAGCTCAAACTGTCTAGCTTTATTTGCGAGGAACACCTATACAGAAGTCTGATTACACATTTATCATCTGCAGAATTTATTCGAGACAAACAAGAGTAAGAAAAAATATTCACAATGAAGATATATACAAACGCATTACACGATGCAAAACTAAGCATACATTGACCAATAATACACAGGAATCACCAAACCAAGCAACTAAATGGACATTTTAGTACAAAAAACATCGTCTGGCATACATGACACCTACGGTCCGAGAATTCCGACATACAGATACACAAAAACGACTATCAAGAACAAGGATACAGAGCAACAAAAATTGTGATCACCTAAATACAAGAGCGATATCTCCAAGCAGGTCTTATATAAATACATGAGTATGAAGATTCCAGTGCAGGAAGGAAGCAAGAACACTTCAAACGTGAGCGAGTTCAAGTCAGTTCAGTTCTCTACATCCCTCCATCAACAGTGTTGAACACACATTATGGAGTATTAAAAATTGACACGCTGTCAATTGTAAAACCTGCTTTGTGGTGTGGGAATAAGACGATACTAAGGGGACAGCTTTTCTGGGCCTTCAGAAGAAGACAGTGCATGCACAACTTCCATAAGTGCTCAAAATTGGAGAGGGAATGCGTGCCAGTGCCTTAGACTGCATTGATAAGAAAAGTTGTCCCCGAGTATAGCAAGGTTGAAATCGGGAGCACGAACCACTGCAGTGCTCACACACACTCAAAAATCGGTTCCCAGCCAAGTTGATTGCTAAAATGAAAGGGCATGCTACAGGATGTAAAAATTAAAACCTAAAGAATTACTCTACACTAACACTAGAGTACCAGGATCGCAAAAGCAGAAAAAGGCCAGTATAGGAATTAAAACTGACACTTTTTTTTGATAATCAAAATAAAATTTGCTTACATTATTATTTTCTGCAAGTGCCTATCTTTTATATAGACAGGAGTAAAAACAAACATATTAGACAACACCTCAAACGAACTACATTGACCTATTTCAATCTACTGAAAAAGATTAAGGTTTGTAATTACACTGACCAACCTCTTGATCACTTCTGGCAAAGAATTGCTTCCTACTCCTCAACACATTTGTATGATTCCAAACAGTAGCATTCAGATGAAAGGCTTGTGAGAAATGCAAGAGTTTGGCTATGCGTGCACAATCAATGTGGTAACCATACTGGATATATAACCAACCCTTCTGAGATGTCAACAGTGCAAAAGTTCACTCCCTGCCACCTGATTAATGCAATTGCCCTTAGGTTCCTCATCCAGTGCTTTGGCACATGCCCCACGAAGCAGACACATTAAAAAAAATGTACAGGAACATTTCTGTCGTTTGTAAGGCACTGCATACCTGTCATTTTAGGGCACTGCATGCATTTATATATTTCAACTGAAATGGTGTGTATTTCTGCATGAGTCAAATGATTCCACATGATACAAAACATGAAAGGCTAAACTTGCAGCTGATTCATAAACCTTTCAGTGTAAGTGCACTTGATTGTGACGAATCAAAATGTGTCATTCTCGCCCGTGCGGACTAGGTTACAGAGGGATACAAAAATTCAGAGCAAAGCTTGAAACTTGTATGTCCTTTCACCTATAGTTGATCAGATATTAATTCTGAAGTAAGGCTTTGGAAAACCGTGTGCACTCATAAGGCTTCTGACCTGTGTGCATTTGAATATGGTGGGCCAGATAAGAATTCAAAGCAAAGGTTGGGGGACAAAGCTTGTACTTGTATATCGTTTCACTTATGAGTCTTTTGGTGTGGTTCATAAAATTGCAATCCCGAGCAGTCATGCAAACACAGCCGCACTATAACGTTTTTCACAGCTGTGTGTTTATGGTGGATCAGATTGGAATGAGCCAAGGCTTGGGGACACAGCTTACACTTGTATGGCTTTTCACCTGTGTGTTTCGTTATGGCTTCTGAGACGAGAACTCTGAGCAAAGGCTTGGGGTGCACGCTCGCTTTATATGGCTTCTAACCCGTGTGCTTGACTGTGTTTTATCAGATTACTACTTGGAGCCACAAAGGCCGGGGTGCACAGCTAGCACCTCAATGGCTTTTCACAACTGTATTTAATTATTCTGGATTAGAAATGAACTCTGAGAAAGGGCCTTGGGGCACATCTTGTGGTTAAATTACTTTTCACCAGTGTTTGATTATGGTTTCTCAGATAGGAATTCCATGCAAAGGCTCAGAGGAAAAGCTTCCACTTAAATGGCTTTTTACCAGTGTGTTCCATTATTGTAATGAGACTTAACTTTAGAGAAAAGCGGGCATAGCTTACACTTAAATGGTTTTTTACCTTAGTGTGTTCGATAATGTGGATCAGATCGGGATTTTGAGAAACGACTTGGGGGCAAAGCTTGCACTTAAATGGCTTTTCACCACTGTATGTTCGGTTATGCCGGCTCAGTTAAGAGTAGTGAGCTAACGCTTCAGGTCAAAACTTACACTTGTATGGTTTTTCAGCTGTGTCAGTCTGATTAGGGCAGATCAGAATGGAAATCCAAGAAAAGGCTTGAGGGCACAGCTTGCAGTTAAATGGCTTTTTACCTGAGTGTGTTTGGTTATTTGAGATTATGGCAATCAGTTGCCTATGAAAAGAGGCTTGGGGCATACTTTGCACTTAAATGGCTTTTCAGCAGTGTGTTCGATTATGCCTTCTTAAACTACAATTCTGAGCAAAGGCTCGAGGGCACAGCTTGCACTTAAATGGCTTTTCGCCCGAATGTGTTCGATTATGGCAGACCAGACTGAAATTCGAAGAAAAGGCTTGGGGGCATAGCTTGCACTTAAATGGCTGTTCACCGGAATGTGTTCGATTATGACAGGCCAGATTAGAATTCCGAGAAAAGGCTTTGTGGCATAGCTTGCACTTAAATGGCTTTTCACCTGAGTGTGTTTTAATATGGCGGATCAGCCAGGAATTCTGAGAAAAGGTTCGAAGGCATAGCTTGCACTGAAATGTCTTTTCACCTGAGTGTGTTCGCTCATGGCAGGTCAGACTCGAATTCCGAGAAAAGGCTTCGGGGCATAGCTTGCACTTAAATGGCTTTTCACCTGAGTGTGTTCGATTATGGAAGATCAGACTCGAATTCCGAGAAAATGCTTCAGGGCATAGTTTGCACTTAAATGGCTTTTCACCTGAGTGAGTTCGATTATGGCGGATCAGATCACCATTCTTAGAAAAGGCTCGGGGGCACAGCTTGCACTTAAATGACCTTTCACCTGAGTGTGTTCGATTATGGCGGATCAGATCGCTATTCTGAGAAAAGGCGTGGAGGCACAGCTTGCACTTAAATGGCCTTTCACCTGAGTGTGTTCGATTATGGCGGATCAGATCAGAATTCTGTAAAAAGGCTTTGGGGCACATCCTGCACTTAAATAACCTATCACTTTTCTGCTTTTGAGTGTTGTTGGGCACTTGGGATGTAGAGGCATGTGACATGGAAGGATGCTGGTACTTGAATTGTCGAGCACCATGCGCAACCAGGTGGTTCACGATCCCACGCTGATCTGTGGTGACATAGGTGCAGGAACAGCACCCGAACCAGATGTCCTCAGTGGCTTTCAATGCGCAGCTGGTCTCTCCCAAAAGTGCAGCTCTCTCTCCTACAAGGCCTCATGTGTATTAGGACACACTAGGAAAGCACAACAAAGATAGCCACGTTTTAGAAATAAGGAGTCATTATTGTAGTCCTGCATCAGCTGAGTGGTTGATTTTCATTTATTCCTTTTTACTTCAGTTCAATGAAGCACTGAAATAGAGTTGGCTCTATTAACTGTTTTGTTAGTGTGTACCAGGTAAACCACTTTAAATGGGCGATGAAATAAATTTTGGGCTGGGATAAAAAAACTTTAGATTGGCATTTTACTAATAGCATATCATTTCGTAGGCCAAAAAAGGTAGAAAGTCAAAAGCCCGCTTTTCGGTGCAAAAATTTGAAAACGTAGCGGACTGTTTCGTACCTCCTGTCCTTCGACAGATCTCCGTCTTTTCACTGGGATACATCCCCGGTACCCGAAACATGTCACCCAGACCCAAAGCCACAAAGCATGTCACACGACACCCGACCTGACTACTCAACTATATTTTGTCACCCCTAAGCAATTTGTTGCCAAAACGTATACCTACTTAAATGTTTCCTTGCATGCCATGTTGCCTGGCTCATTTTCTAAGCAGTAATTCGGCGAAATATTTTTTGCAAGCACATAATCATGTGCGACATGGACGTCAAAATGATAATGAAAAGAATGAGCTCAAAGCACCAACCACATTCGTCAAACCACGCGTCCTGCACGCAGGAAGAGTGGATTTCCTGCATAACATTGAATTTCGAGATGGAGGAATGCACAACTCTGCTCCCGTGGGAGCTTATA
>JAZHYW010033760.1:0-13495 GCA_037355805.1 Ixodes ricinus | reverse complement strand
AGCGCATCCGCAAGACGCGACCATGTTATGATGGCTGAACCATCCAGGTGGCTCTGTAACGTCTCGATTTTGCATGCGCCACGCCTGAATACAAGCAGCTGCCAGCAGTTGCAGATGCGCGGTAACAAAATGTTAAAAAAGAGAAAAAAAGAACAGAATTATGCAGCCTGGGGCCGCAGCGTCCCAATAACATTCCTTTCATCTTTGCTTTCTCATAGCTTCCGCAAGCACACATGGTTTCACTTATGCGATAGCGAAGCCGCAGCTACCTCAAAGCGCGTCTTCCTGAACGATGCTCGCACTGCACGAGCGCGCGTGCTTGAAGGGACGGCTGAAAGCTCGCAGCCGCTATTGTAGCCTCTGCTACGCTGGCACCTAAAATGGAACGGAGTAGTAGAAAACTCTAGTGGGGAAGCGTATTGATGCATGTTCAAAACGGTGAGCCAAATATTCAGTCATTTTCGCCTGGAGCGCTGCTCAAAACTTGAGAGCTGATGAGCTCATTTATCCCAATTAACTTACAAGCAAATAGTTCCTCTCAGTGGTTATCCCACCATCTTTATCGTGAAATGTTATGAGCTTGAAGTACGCCTTTCAAAGTTGATCAGATGAAAGCCACACGATAAAAAAACAAAAATAAGGACAACGTTGTTATGCCATTTTGCCGTTTTAGAGGAGGACGGACTCTAGACTGCAGCTGCCATGAGTGGCAGGATTTCGACGCCAGACTGTTTTGCGGCGATCGACTCAGGTCGAGTCAAACCGCGCAGGCATTGTACGAGCGATTACACCTGCAACACCCGCATGTCCGATGAACATGAGGGGGGTTATTGTACGGCGACAAAGACATGAACGGCAGACGAGCTACCAGACAAGACGACATCAATGACACTAAGATAAGTCAAGGTTAATACAATGCTAATAATAATGGAGCACCGAAGAATGTCAGCTTCGTATACTAGCCTGGGATGGCAGTGCTCTTCGAAGCGCTGTTCTGCTGGGTCTGCTTGCTGGTGCTCCAAAGTGCTGGCTATCCGACTTTGGGTGCGTCTCGTGTTGCTGTGTGCTGCGCGGATGGCGTTTTCCAACTCCTTGGGAACGTTTCTGCCCCGCATTATGGCATTCTGCCAGTGCGGGGATGCCGAGAAGTGCGGCACTGAACGTGCCACCAATAGAAATTGGAGGTGAATACTCAGAACATTGTATAAGTTTACAGCGAATAAATTTCCCTTCAGGTTTTTTTTTTTTGTCGTTTTGGTTGCAATACATTGAGAATATTTTTGGCGTTTCGTGTCGTCCACAAAAAAAAAAAAAGTCTATTGCGAACAAGGACGTGCGAAGTAAGAGCATTGCAGGAACGATCAATGCTTGCAAGCCACCGGCTTGAAGATGTTTATACAAGTTTTATTTCGATCCCGTGTCGACGAGTGTGTTCTTTGTCGAGAACTGAAAACAGCAAAGTCGAGATGAGTCCATTGCCGGAGCGAGTCAATCAATGATTCAACGATTCGAAATTGATGCATTAGCATGTTTCAGGAATATAGAAGTTGAGTTTTATTTCCAGCTATGCTATGAACTAATTTTCAAGATAAGAAGAATCCAGTCACGTTGTGATGGTCAACATAAGTGCACGGCTCTCTGGTATCGCGCAGGGGATCGCAAATCAGAAGAAAAACGATTTAACTAACTTTTCGACAATTTCCAGACACTTTTGGCGGCGGAATTGAGCCTTCAACTAAGCGTTGTAGATGATAAAATCGAGTTAATGTCACCACTGAAAAATATGAGCATTAAGATAAATTAGGTTACAAGCTGAAACGGGAATTCTCAACGAGAAAACCTCGACGCACCTTGCGAGGGTACACCATGTTCATCGTTCGAGCACACTCGAGAGGAAGACTTAGGGGAAAAGTCTTTTGTAGCGTGAGCTACACTGGCCGAGGTTGAGCAGTTTCGCGTGGCTCCTGGAGATCGAAGCTGCGCATGCGCGAGGAGCAATGACGTCACACGTGTCAGTCCCCGATGCACGCGCCGCGCGCATGCACCCGCTCGAGATCATGGCTCGCGCTGTCCGGTTGTTCTGGGCGGAAGCTTGGTTGATTGATACATAACAACACGGCGCGTAGCTTAACTCATCAGATCCCGAAGTAGTCACATAATGCGTATACCGTATGTGTGTCATTGAAGCAGCAGTAAGTATGATAATCAAGTGCTAATCCTAGACAACCAAGAAAGCTAAGATTAACCAGCTGAACCTAAGCTTACGCTACGTATATCCTGGGCATAGGTCGAGCTAAGCCACTGTTAGTTTTTTTGGCTTACGGACGCAACCAACTGCCACCGGAGGTTTTGGCCATTTGGAAACGATGAAGTTTGAACACATTGCAGCCGCAGTTGCCTTGTCGGATCCCGTGCGCGATACAGATGTCCTCCGATAATATACTGCACTTTCGGTTGTTATCTCGGGCAGCTTACTACCGAACAATGGTATCCCCATGACCAGGGAATCGTCGTCATTGAATGCGGCAGCTCTAATTAAATTTGTAAGGAAAGAAATGGAGGACACCGCGAAGGAAACAAGCGAACTTGGAGCACGCGTCCGAGGCGTTCATCCGGGTCTTCCGCTCGTTCCTAACTCACCAGAAAGAAGAAAAGCGACGGTAGCCCTTTCCTTTTTTCTCTTACCCTCTTTCAGTAGAAATTGAGGGAGAGGAGAACAGAGCGCGTGTTGACGCCGGGTCACTCGAGCTCTGGTTGGAATGATCCCAGATGACTTCCGTCAAGAGGGCTCAATGTAACTTTCCGTATACTCAAACATTTATTCATCATCGGGTCGGAATGATCAGTGGCAGGCGCGAAGCTTGCTGCCTTTGTCTTCTTCTCACTGTTTGAACACCAGCGTCTGACGCTCACGTTCGCTGATCGCAAAGCTACCTTTGTGCACTTGTCTTGTCACAAAGCCAACTTGATCGATGTGATGAACCCGAGGAGGGGGGGGGGGGCGCATGAGTGTATTGTGACTGCAATAGTGATGAAAAACTATCGAAAAATCGGCTATCGATGGTAGTCTAGAAAACTATCGATAGTGGATCTACGGATACCGATAGCACTATCAATGGTACTATCAATGGCTGACTTTTTAGTCGACTGTCGGTACTATCGAAATTCAGCTTTAAAAAAACTATCGAGTGTTACAAGAATGGAAGAACTATTCAAAAAGGGAATGAGGACGGTAATGTACGTACAGGCAGACAGTGGTTCTAGCAAAATCATGAAATTGAAAGGAAACAAAACGCAAGTTACATTCTCATGTAATGAAATGCTTAGATGGGCCAGTATGAGATCATGGGAAAGGCGAAGAGCATGGACATCAAGAGTAGAATAACAACGACACAGGGAGCTTGTTATTCTACTCTTGGTTTGTGTTCCTTCGGCGCTTTTTTCCCATCATACAATGAATTTATAGGTAAAACAAAAATGGCGTCTTGGTGGTTTTCCTGCGCACATATTTTGTATATTCATGGGGTTCAGAGGTCAGGCTTACACTTTAGTATGCCCGCATTTGTAAAACTATAAAGTGTATTCAGCATTTTTTTTTTTGTCTTGGAGTTAGGAAAAACGCTCGCCGAAGACATTTATCATCAATGGTTTTCACAAGTTTGTTTCACGTTTGTGTTTCATTTATTGTTCACTTGTCAAATATTACTTTTTATAGCCTTGTCCACTGAGAGGGGGAAATAAACACTCTAACTAAGAAATCTTTTTTTTTTTTTGTGATGATCATTTACAGCGAATTTCCGGAAGTAGAGAAAAGCAGTTAGGTTTGTAGGTGCCACGATATTTTGCCACTTTTTGATCGGCTCTATTTTTGGCAAATTTTAAGAACGGAGGCTGTGAAAAAGATTTGTTTACCTGTTGGTATAAAATAAAACTTCAAAATACAGGAGCCGTCACATAATCTATATATAAATATTTTGAAATAATAAATGTAACAGATTTTCTTGTGGAGACTTCAAATTGAACATTACAAGAAAGAAAAATCTTGTACCTAGCCAACATGGTTAGTTACTGATGCTTTTAGTTTCTCCGTTCTTCAAATAAAATAAGTTTGAGAACATAACGTTAACTGGATCAAAAGTAAAAGAAAGAAAAAAAAACACGAAAATTTCGTGATGCAAGTAACGATGTCTTTTGGTCAATGAGGCATTATTTCAGTAAAAATTCGTGTGAATCTGAAAGGCAATATTGTTTTCTTTCTTTCTCGCGACCTGTTTGGTTCGGAAAAAACTCCCTACTTATTTTTTCATCCAAGTAAAGTCATGTCCCAATTACGTGCGCATTCCATCACCCTCACTAGCGTCCTATTCAAGTAGGGTTCCGGATTTAGGCAACACGTAGTTTACTTATCAAGGGTGACAGGGATTTCCATTTTTCTGACTAAGCTTTGCCTATAAAAAGCAACAAAAAAAAAACCAGAAAGCAATCTAAAAAAAGAAAATTAAAAAAATTCGTCAATTTTTCAACTTGATATAATTTATTTACAGTTTTTCAATGGTATAAATCGATATCTGTTTATTAATTTATTGTCAACAGTTTATAAAAAAACAATTTCTACCGTTTTTTATTGTTTCCCAGTAGGTTTTAGATTGTTCCTCGATAATTATGGGGAAGTCCCTAATTGCAGTTGCGTTTTTCTCCGAGCTACACATTTCCTGGATGTACAGATGAGGTTCTTCGTCACCTAATAAAACACTATCGATAGCTTTACGATAGTTGGACTATCGAGAGTTTCTCGACATTTGGCTATAAACAATTTCACGATAATAATATTTGGGGTTGTGTGGATATATATAAAGCGTGTAGTTGGTCAGCCATTTCAAAGCTGCGATGAGTCACTCGCTGTAGATGAGCAATTTAGCCAGTCCAGTACAACCGCTAGCCTGGGGTTTTTAACATGCACCACGCAGTAGTGATACACGCCCGCACGCCGGTACGAAGATAGACGACCATAGATAGTGTGCAGTCGAGTTTCACGATATAGTTTTTTTCCATTATCGATAGTTAAATCTGGCTTCCACTACCGATAGTTTCGTAATACAATCAATAGTTTTGCACTAGTGTACAAGGTATCCGAAACCACCTAAAGCTCCCCGTCACCAAGCATCGCTACAGCCCGGCATATCCACGATATCTGCAGTCAGCTGGCGGTTCCGGATAAAAATTAATAAGATTTGGCGGATTTCGAATCGGATGTGGATGCCAGGGTCTGCGGATAAGGATCGGATGTGGATATTCGCGGGTCCGGATTAGGGATGTCGCGAACCGATCAAGGTTCAAGTTCGACCAGATTCGACTTTTTCGAACTTCTTTGAAAAGTTCGACAAAGGTTTGACTCAAGCTCGACTGCTATGCGCATGCGCGACAGGCTAGCCAGTTGGCTTCGGATTGGATGGTGATGGCTAAGGGATAAATTAAGGGCAGCACTGATTGGTTATTACAGTTAATACAGTATCAAAAATTAAGTTATTAACTTCTTCAGTGATTAGAATTAGTTTTTTTAATTGCAACTGTTCATAGAATTAAAATAACCCATTGCATAAAAAACATTTCTCCAAACCTAGACATGCTTTTATCAAGGTCTGGCCACACTGTCTACCAAGTCGAACCGTTCGAATCTGGTTAAAAGGTTGAAGGTTCGTCGAACCGGTTCAAAACAGTCGAACCCCGAAAGTTCGACCTATAAATCCGGTTCGACAAAAGTTCGCGACACCCCTGGTCCGGATCTACATTTTTGCCGAGGCGGCCCATAAACGCATGCGACCGCGGAGTGTATCTAGAGTGAATAAATGAGTGACACTATGAAGCGCATTGTCGAATGTTTTGCGGAAGCAAATTACTCTCTTAACAAACAACAAGATGACAATCGGGGAGAAAATTTTTATTTACGCCAAGTGGTGAGAATCTTGCCGAGAAGGCTGTCCTTAGAAAAGTAAAGAATGCAGGGGCACCCATCGTCTCGGGAAAGCGTGTTCTTGTTTGGCGAGGAAAAGGCGGAAAACGTTCTTGGTACCAAGTACAAGGCACAATAAAGTAGAAGAAGCCTACTCGGCAAGTAAAACGTAGCGTATGTGTGCGTTTTTTTAAATGCGAAAGCATTAACTGTTTCATGGAGCGAGCCGACGTCATCAGTTTGAAGCGCGAAACGGCACCTAGTTTCCCTGATCCCAAAGGTCCCATTGGCTGGCGCGCGGCGACGAGGCTCCCATTGGCCGCTGCGCGCGTCGGTTTCAACGAACGACCCCAGATGGCGCTGCGTGTCCGCCAGGCGCCGATAAAACTAACCGCCTCAACCCCATGCCACTACGGGCCCCTCGCCGGTTAAAACGGACACGTTGGCGCACGCTCGGAGGCTTCTGCTCGTCTCGCCGCCGACCAACATGCCGTCGCCTCCATCATCCACATCGTCGGCTGTGCTTGCTCGTCTCGCCGCCGACGAAAATGGCGCCGCCTCTAGCATCCACATCGTCGGACATTCATGCTTTCGCATTCACAACTCATAAGAAGTGCTTATGTGTCTTCCGACTTTTTATTGGTTTACCTAAATAAAATCACACAGTTACGAGTTAAAAATATTTTGTTCGCATCTTTTGGGCAGAGTGTCACAGACTTCCAGGACGATCTCAGAACTGCGATCATCTCTCCAGTGACTCGAAGTGTTTCTGGAAGGATGATCGCTTATGATATAAATACGATAAACCAGAATACGATAAAATGACTTTCACACTATTCTGACTCGAGAGTTTTTTGTACAGAGATAAGCCAACGGTGTAAAAGGTAACACACCCAAACGCCATTTTTCTTTATTTACGTTTGATTTTATGATGTAACATAGGAGTGCGCGGATTGCGGGTCGGATTTCAATTCAGAATTTTGCGGATGTGGTTCGGATGAGGATAGTTTGCGCATGTGGATGACCAAACCGTTATCTGTGCAGGGCTCTAAGCATGCATAACAAATCATAACGCGCCCACCCCTGTAGGGCCGGCCCTGTGCACGCGTAATGCGCGCACAACTGCGATCCCCGGGTTTCTCAGAATGATCAAGACAAGCTTTTCCCTTTCATCAAGGGGCCTTAGTCGCATATCCTGAGGCCCTGCGGGAAGATAGATTCGTAGGCGTTTGTTTATACATAGCCTCGTGTTTAAGAGTAATGGGACCGGTATCATGGAGCGCAACACAGCGATCTGATCTGGGGATCGACGTCTCTGGCATTCTTCCGACCTCCAGGGCTGACTCTGGTAATGGACATTGAGAAGAACGAGTACCTCCGCTCCAGCCTCGAGATGGGCATGATCGTGATGGTGCACAGGCGCGGCGTGCGGCCAGATCCCAACGAGGACGGCATGTACCTGGCGCCGTACATGACCACCTACATCGGCATCGAGATGGTGAGGGCCCCGAGGCAGTCGCGTGCAAGGGAGCGACAGCCCGTTTCTCCTAGAGAGAGTAATGGACGCTGATGAACTGCAGCTTTTGCTCGCAGAAAACCTGCTAAAAAATATAATGTGCTCGATATTCATAACCTCTACTATTACGATGAATCCGTCAGACTCAAAAGTTCAGGACATCGCCGAACGTAAATCTTCCCTGAGAGGACTGGATAATCTGCGGCGACATCTCGTAACCCATAAACCAATTGAATAGACCATTCGTAACCCTGAATATTGGCGAGACCAAAGTTTCGATTGAACACCGGGAATGCGCGTTCAGAAAGCAGCCAATTGTTTTGTGCTCGAGCACATTCTCTCGCGTAAATTTGCTTTGTGCACTGCTACTTGCAGTATTTTTCTTTTAAACCGATAGTATGGTTTTGTGTTAATGCTGAATTTACCGCGTTAAAGTAAACGCCGATTTCTTTCTTAATGCTAAATCCGACCCAAAAGAAGGCGTCGAAAAGCCGAAACGATGCCAACAAATAAATATCTTTACAAAAAAAAAATGCACAGCGGATGATGGAGAGATTGCCAGCACCTTACAAGGACCGCTGCGTCAAGGAGTGGCCAGAGATGTGGAGAGCCTACTTGGGACCGGACAATACCTACTTCCAGCAGGTACGTCCATTGCCGTGCAGAGGTTGATAATACAGTCATGTCTCGTTAATATGAACCCCGTTAATATGGACACCATTTTCGGGAACAAACGGGGAAAATACATGCATTTTTGTCTCGTTAATATGGACAACTCACATTATGGACGATTTTTTGGGGGAACGGAGGCGTCCATATTAACGAAACATCACTGTATGTATGTTTATATATATATATATATATATATATATATGGGCGGTTTCATTTGGATTCAGGCAACGAGTGGCAGTCGTATTTTTTATTTTGCTTCAAATTTTTATATTTTGTGGAGAATGTTTCAAGAAGAACAATACTTTTTATTTTAATGTCCTGACATGATTAGTTCCTGAGAAAAAAAAAATCTCAAAGAAGCGGGAAAGAACGACGAGGTTTTGACGATTGTCGTGTGTGGCGTTTTTGAATCACTCTCAATCTCAAAGTATTCAAAAGAGAGCGTCTATATTTTTTTAGTGTGATATATATGCAAGTAGGTAAAACGACATTATAACTACTGTTTATTATTCGTCGCTCCAATCTTTGTAAAAATCCCCAAACATGCCTCCGCGAACAACTGTGACCTAAATTGCGGATTTTATTTTGAGTCGACTATGTTTAGTATCGCTTTTAAAATAATACCACGTGTAGAACCTTTCATTGCCTTTCAAATTAAGCAAAGTTTGTGTTTTTATCATGTACGAGTACTGAGAAATAAATTATGAAACAGAGAGGGTTTTCACTTTTCGTTCAATTTCAGCACGCTGTATAAAAAAAAAAACATTTTTAATTTTTTTTTTTCGCGTCGCGTTCTCTTCACACCCTTCTTTTAGCCAGAATACATTCCGTTAGAGGTATTTGCCTTGGTTTTGAGTTTTAAGCCTCTAAATATGCTAAAAAAAGAGCAAATGCCGATGGTGGGTTTTGACGATTTTCGTGTGTGGCGTTTTTGAACCACTCTCAATCTCAAAGTATTCAAAAGAGAGCTTCTATATTTTTTTATTGTGATATATATGCAAGTCGGTAAAACGACATTCCAACTACTATTTATTATTCGTCGATCCAATCTTTGTAAAAATCCCCAAACATGCCTCCGCGAACAACTGTGACCTAAACTGCGGATTTTTTTGTTAGTCGACTATGTTTAGTTTTGTTTTTAAAATAATACCACGTGTAGAACCTTTCATTGCCTTCCACATTATGTAAAGTTTGTGTCTTAATCACGTACGAGTACTGAGAAATAAATTATGAAACAGAGAAGGTTTTCACTTTTCGTTCAATTTCAGCACGCTGTATAAAAAAAAACATTTTTAATTTTTTTTTGCTTTGCGTTTTTTTTTACACTCTTCTTTTACCCAGAATACATTCCGTTAGAGGTATATGCACTGGTTTTGAGTTTTAAGCCTCTAAATATGCTAAAAAATGATTCGGTTCTGTTATCAACATGAATTTCGCATTAAAAATATAAAATTTCGCATTTAAAAATCTAGGTTTCCAATAGGAAGTGTATTTTACTCTAATGTTTTACAATATTATACTTTGATATTTCTAACGTAGTATAGATTATGTAGCGCATAGGGTTTAGGCTTGAGGCCCCTCCAATCATGGCACCGGCGGAAATTGTCTGAAAACCCGCTTTCGGCAGTTGCGATTTTATAGTGTTTAGACGTTTGGAATTGCAAACTTGTTATTATACGCCTAACGACATTCATGTCTTTTATATGAGTATTTATTCAACGTCCCTTAGATTATTATAATAAAGAATAAAATATACAGCTATAACCCATAAACCCACCATCAGCATTTGCTCTTTTTTAGCATATTTAGAGGCTTAAAACTCAAAACTAGTGCATATACCTCTAACAGAATGTATGCTGGCTAAAAGAAAAACTGTAAAAAAAACGCGACGCAAAAAAAGTTAAAAAAGTTTTTTTATTTTTTACAGCGTGCTGAAATTGAACAAAAAGTGAAAACCTTCGCTGTTTCATAATTTATTTCTCAGTACTCGTACGTGATTAAGACACAAACTTTACATAATGTGGAAGGCAATGAAAGGTTCTACACGTAGTATTATTTTAAAAACAAAACTAAACATAGTCGACTAAAAAAAAAATCCGCAGTTTAGGTCACAGTTGTTCGCGGAGGCATGTTTGGGGATTTTTACAAAGATTGGATCGACGAATAATAAATAGTAGTTGGAATGTCGTTTTACCGACTTGCATATATATCACAATAAAAAAATATCGAAGCTCTCTTTTGAATACTTTGAGATTGAGAGTGGTTCAAAAACGCCACACACGAAAATCGTCAAATCCCACCATCGGCATTTGCTCTTTTTTAGCATATTTAGAGGCTTAAAACTCAAAACCAAGGCAAATACCTCTAACGGAATGTATTCTGGCTAAAAGAAGAGTGTAGAAGAGAACGCGACGCGAGAAAAAAAAAAAATTAAAAATGGGTTTTTTTTTATACAGCGTGCTGAAATTGAACGAAAAGTGAAAACCCTCTCTGTTTCATAATTTATTTCTCAGTACTCGTACATGATAAAAACACAAACTTTGCTTAATTTGGAAGGCAATGAAAGGTTCTACACGTGGTATTATTTTAAAAGCGATACTAAACATAGTCGACTCAAAATAAAATCCGCAATTTAGGTCACAGTTGTTCGCGGAGGCATGTTTGGGGATTTTTACAAAAATTGGAGCGACGAATAATAAATAGCAGTTATAATGTCGTCTTACCTACTTGCATATATATCACACTAAAAAAATATAGACGCTCTCTTTTGAATACTTTGAGATTGAGAGTGATTCAAAAACGCCACACACGACAATCGTCAAAACCTCGTAGTTCTTTCCCGCTTCTTTGAGATTTTTTTTCTCAGGAACTAATCATGTCAGGACATTAAAATAAAAAGTATTGTTCTTCTTGGAACATGCTCCACAAAATATAAAAATTTGAAGCAAAATAAAAAATACGACTGCCACTCGTTGCCTGAATCCAAATGAAACCGCCCAGATATATACATATATAGGTGAAGTAAGGTAAATATAAAAACAATGGACAGGGAAAAGTTAATAAGTCAAAGTTGCGTACTGTCGGAGTAACTAATACGAAGTTTATTACGACGTTTCGAGCGGAGACCGCTATATATATATATATACCAGGGTGTCGAACCGGAACCGAACCGAACCGAAAACCGGAACCGAACCGGTATTTTTTCCGGAACTGAACCCGAACCCGAACCGTTATATTGTTATCGCGATGAACCCGAACCGGAACTGAACCGGAAAAAAATAACGGTTACCGGCTCATGTCAAAACGGTTCGGCCACGCGCTGTTGACAATGAATGTGCTATCAATGCCATTTGTTTTTTAAGTGCCGTCAACTGACACACACCTCGCTTACATATTTTTCTTCTCCACTCAGTCTTAGGAATATAAACGCTGCATCCATGAATCTTGACAAACGCTGCATCCATGAATCTTGACATAGGAACCAGTATTGCGCTGGTCGCGGCTTGCACGGAAAAAGAGAATTGGAAGGCTGTGCAAAAAAAAAAGAAATCGCGTCACGGGATTTTATTTTCCTACAATCTCGTAAATCCTAAATGCTGCTGTGTGCTCATTTCATAACACGTTTCTAGAACGTGATGTTGCAATTTTTTTTTTTGATGTTGTTATTTTGATGTTATTTTGATTTTGTTATTTTGATGTTGCAATTTGTCATTTATAATTTCCGAACCGGTTCGCGAACCGGTTCAGCGCCCCGAACCGGTTCGCGAACCGGTTCGCGGATCGAATTAATCGAACCGGAACTGAACCGGAACAAAATAAATTTACCTGAACCTGAACCGTAACCGAACCCGTATTTTTTTCGGTTCGACACACTGATATATACCGATATATATATATATATATATATATATATATATATATATATATATATATATATATACCGGGTGTTCATTTTTAATTCTAACAGATTTCTTTGAAAAAATCTTAAAAATCCGTAAAGGATGCACTGATACGGTTGTGCAGGTGAGTTATACGGCCAGGGGTACATTGTGGGTGGCTAATCGTTGCGATAAGTCAGCTAATTAATTAGAATTCGTTAATTAACCTTTTAATTAGTGGAAATAAACAATGGTTCCAATTGGAAACTTAGGGAGCGTCATCGAAAACCGCTAGAGGTCACAACCAGACGCTAAAGTTTCAGCCCGATCCGATAACTTAATCAAAAGTTATAAGTGATTTTCTGAAAATTTCAATGGGAAAATGGAGCCCATTTTTGCCCGTTTTCGGCCCTGGCCATAGGGCCCCATGTGTTCGAAAACTCCGTCGGCCGCCATTTTCCCATTGAAATTTTCAGAAAATCATTTATAACTTTAGATTAAGTTATCGGATCGGGCTGAAACTTTGACATCTGGCTGTGACCTCTAGGGCTACCTTCGGGCGGAGAATGAGCGTTCGGCGATGCCTAGTTTTATTTTTGCGGTAAAAAGACCGTGAAAATTTTCTTCTGTGACACTCTGGCCTGGTTTAGACGCGTTCGACCAACCGCCGCGGTCTTCGGAACGCATCTAGAGGATGACACTAAACCACACGGTGCCAGGAACGCGTCTCCGACTGGTGTGTTTAGCGTCCCATCCCGCCCATATACATCAAAAGTGGTCCCCATGTGGCAACAAATGACGTCACGGGGGCCGGCATGCTCATGTTGTCGAGATGTCGCGATCCTGGCGCGGTTGGCGCTATAAATGTCCCGGCCTAAAGTCCTTGCGAACGCCACTGTCGCTGCAAGGTCCCAACTCCTAGATGCTGAAGCTTTCGTGGATCGTCAAGCTGGAGATGTAACACCTTTTTCTACGTGAGCGCCGCCATCTTCAATTTTGGAACTTCCGGTATGCGTGAAACATCGCTTTCCTCTTGCCTCGACAGTAGAACGTGTTAAGATTTTAACTGCACCCATCAGCCCTTCTCGTTATGTCCTTTCTACATTTTTTAAAACTTTTCTGGGCTGTAATCTCTTGCTTTTTTTCAGAACGCATACCGGATATGTGGACAACGTGGCTGGATGCGAGGGCTAAACGACGCTTTGCAGCAGCTGTGCGTGGGCGCCGCCATAACTGACCTTCAGTTTTTGTTTCCTCTTATTCCTTTTTCTTCACTTCATCATTACCACAGCAGGCCAGGTTATTGCCATCGTAGATTCTATTGTGTCCTTCTCCCCAACATTAGCCTTTCTGGAGGCTTGCCAACACCCGTTTCAGTGGCTAGGTATCTCCGTAAGACAAGAGAAGGTCAGCAATGGCGGCTGTAATTTGGCGCGTGTGTAACAACGGAATTAGCAGACGCCTGCCACACCCGTCACC
>JAZHYW010033759.1:0-12395 GCA_037355805.1 Ixodes ricinus | reverse complement strand
TGGTAAAACAGTCTGCCGCCAGGAAGATATATTTGCTGCTATGAATGCTTGATTCCAGTTACAGTGCGTTTAGTTTTGTTTCCTGACATACAAAGCTACTTTTAAACAACCTACTTTGTTTCAGTCTGAACTCTGACTGGGGGAAGTAGTGCCAGACCATCGGCTCCACAAGGGTGTTCAATCCAGACCCTGGAAAAATATAAGAAGAATACTAGAGCAACAATTGATGACTTGAATGACCTTTTTACAATTTGGTTTTACAACTTCTGCACGATGCAGTGGCAACAGGGCGTTTTGGAAGACGTCCCCAAATGCGTATGCAAAGAATAGCATTGTTGTCACTGCGCCAGGCGCCGAACGCTAACCGCATTTTGGGCTTTGTGTGCGCTATTTGTCGGAAACTGCGCGTGTATATGCAAAGAGTCTGCGTTCCTCCAAGGAGGATTTGTGGTGCGCGAGGAGTTTGCTAAAGTCAAGGCGAGCAGAGTTAGAAAAACTTTCAGCCTTTCCATTCTGGTGAAGATGGAAGACCAGCGAAGCTGTACTATGGTGGGATTGAAGTATTTATAAAAACTGTTCAGCCGGCGTGGCGTCCTGTCGTCGCCGGGCCTCGCGCTTGCGCTTGGCTTCCGTGGCACGATCGTCGTCCGTGGCGTTGGCCCGCCGGCGCCGGTCACATCGCCGCTTCTGTTCTCGGCGGCGTTCCAGGCGAGCGATCTGCTCTTCTTTCGCAAGGAATTCGGAACCACTCGACGCAGTGGAACTCGAGGCGATAGCGGCTTTGCGGCGTTTGCGCGGCCATTCGCGCTGCTGCGCACGTCGCCGCTCCTTGCGCTCCCGCTCTTCTTCCTCCGAACGAACGGCACGCGGCCGACCCATCGTGAGTCCAAAGGGCAACTGATAAGAGCGCTAGCGCGATCTCGACGTCACGGGACACAGGACACACACGATTGGTAGGTGAGACGATGACGTTTTATTCTAGTAGGGCCGCGCCAATCACGGGGCGATGCTCGATGGCACGAACGCAGGTGGCCGCTGACGCGGACGCCGGGGAAGAAGGTGAAGCTGCGTGACAGCACAATGGACCGGCTAGCCTCCGTTGCCGACAGCGTTGGGGGAGAGACGGCACAGAACACAATGGGCGACTCTCCTCGTCGTACGCGAGTGAGGGTGACGGTGAACTGGCTCGAGTTTTGTGTCGACACGCCGCTTGTCCGCGGACACGATAGTGGGGGAACTAGCCGCCGTTTGACAGCTTTGCTGTAAAACGGTGGCTCCAAGGACTGTGGCTGCGGCCATCTGGCGGTCGTCGTGAGCGCGACATCGGTGGAATCTTTGCGACCGTGATTTTCAATACAGGATGACATTGCACTCCTATGGAAGGTGCAGGTCACAAACAGTTTGGAAGACCCAGCAAGGTGGGCAACGATCGCCGGCAACTTGCTGCTCAACGGTGGTGAATACACGGGACCTCTCCTCTTGCCGAGGAGTGACGCAAGCGGACACAACCAGTTGACCGCTCGTGTGGCATTCTCATATTTAAACAAATCTAAAATGTTACTCCGGACCAAAAATATTCTTTTTTCTCAAGTCACAGCATTTCTGTGTGAAATAAAAGTTGTTATCGTCTCATGTGGCATTGGCAGCGCGAGACGCTTGGGTTTCCGTGTTTCCACGTCGTGGCAAAGAAACGCTATTCTAAAACTTACTTGCATAGCGTGCGCCAAAATTGCACATGTTTCTCTAAAACTACCCAATATTTTTTAATTCTTTAACTGCTGTACAACTCTTGGCATGATGACTGATAGCCCTAGCTATACTGGAAGTGCACCACGAAATTAAGTGTAGCAGACTATGCCCTCGTGCTCTAACTGCTCAAAACCGCCAAAGGAAATCACGTCGCCGGACAAGTGAGGCTCATCTTTGGCAGTGAAAGGGTAAACTGCAGAACTGCACAAGGGCAACAAGCAAACTAGTTGATAGTCCCACACGGAGCTTCAATAAGATGTCCAGCAGATGAGAAGCTAGACTACCCTTTACCTCTAGTTATTAACAGGATGAGAACAGCAAAGAAGTCCTTCAGTAGTCCTGTCTTCAGCGCAGATCTTCCTACCTTCAATTGTGCTTTGGCGTCTCCAGAACCTTGAGTGAGCATGCACAGCCAAAGCGCAGCAGAGGGCAAGAGTGCGTGCTGGAGACCAGTAATTCGAAAGAGATGCCTTGTCGTTTTCATCTGGTCAGTGACTACATAAAGAAACCACACGAACCTGTAATGACTTGGGATCCATTTCGGCATCATGTCGTCCCAAATGATGAAGCGGACGTTGGGGTACCTCTTCTGCAATGTCCTCACCAGCTTGGCAACATAGTCGACGAACAGGTGGTCCTTGCTCCACTGTTCTTCGGCCATCACCGGTCCTGCAGCGGTTGCACTGGCCGAGGTGCCAGACCTACGGGCAAAGGAATCCAAAGTTGCATTCTTCCCGGCGTCTCGTGGAGGGTGCACGGCGATCGAGAGAACTTGCCTCATCAGCGCCCAGATGGAACCATTGTACGTCGCTGTGAGCTTGGATGACTTGCGAAACCATCTCTTCCACGAGGGATAGCGACTCTAGCATAAAAGGGAGTTGGAACAACGTAAGACGTGGTAGAGACCACATTTTCATTTGAGTGCGCTTACTTGGATGGCATGGGCAGAGGACGTTTGGATACCGTGAAATCTCTCGGAACTCGAGAAACTTTTGGAGCTTCAGAACAAACTGAAAAGTTAAACAAAAATAAATATGAAGAGAAAAGGAGGAGCTTCACATGGCTCAATGTGCTAATTGCCAGTTTGTTTGCATCTTACTCAAATGGCTAAAAGAATACCATCCAAACTACTTGTGTTGTAAAATCTAAACACTTGTCCACTGCTCTTTTTAATGCGAAAGCATTAACTGTCCCATGGAGCGAACTGACATCATCAGCTTTTGAAGCCGCGCCAAATGGCACCTTCCCCTGTCCCAATGGAGCGAAGCCTGTCGTCTGTAGCAGAAATCTGATGGACAGGCTCCCATTGGCTGGCGCGCGTCGAAGTTTCAAGGAACGACACTCCCACTGGCTCTCGCAGGGCGTATTTCCATGGAACGCCACCAGAGAAGCCCTCTCCATGGCGGCGCTGTGGCCCGGCTGTCGGTAAGAGAAAGTAGCTGGCCGTGGAGCCTGCAGAGCCCGCATGGGCAGACTCCGGAGACGCAGCACGGCTGAGCTCAGCGCGGTGCGGCCACTTCACGAGAGCGCACGCTCGGCCGTCGGGAGGTGCAAGCGGATTGCGATTCAAGGAGTCTCAGGCGGCAAGCGGACGAGGCCCTTAGACGATGCGAGGCGGAAGCAATACGTCGCAGGCAGCATGCTTTCACATTCATGACTCGTGAGAAACTGCTTAAGTGCCCCCAGCCTTTTTTAACATGTTATTGATGTTGAACAATTAGTGCCTTGGGTCTCGGGGCTAACTTTGGGATGCACAGTGCAGATGAAATATTTTCACTCCTATATTTACAAAATTTAATGAGAAGCAAAGTTCTCAGCCGCGGACAGTTCTAGTGTTAATCAGTTGCTTATTCCTACGTTTTGTACGTAGGCCGAGGCTTTTGAAGTTTTGAGCAGTACCCCAGGCGAGCAAAATCGGACATTCTTGGGTCGCATTTCCAGTGTGCCTCACCACGTTGATATACTTGTGAAACAAAACAAAAATAAAGAAACCGGCGCCCCCTGGCCGAAAGAAACAAGCTTATAACACAAGGTGAAAGAACACACTCAACTCACTTCCAAGTGGCCGAAAGTCTGTACAAGAGGCACAACTATGAGATCGGAGAGCTTTGCGATCTGCTGTATGTGCAGGATGCATTCCTGCGAGTAGGCTTCTGGGTGCTTGAGATCGGCGAGATCGCCGGCGTAGGGAAAAGTGTCCTCGTACTCGATGAGGACACCGGTTGCTCCGATGTTTCTCAGGAATGGAAGTAACTGAGTTTGGAAGAAAGCAACAGCACACACAAATCACACCTTACCCGTGCAGCTAACATATTATATGATGACCTTACCTGCTCATAAAAAGATACTTTGAAAGCTGCACCCTTTAAATCAAGGTGAACCAACCTGCAAGAAGATTGTCAAAGATAGACCGTCCACCGACAACAGTTGTAACCGAAACGATAATTTGTGAAAGCTGTTTACACTAAAAGAAAAATTGTAGCAAGTAACATTTGACTCTCGGTACCTGTGGAAAAAGGTCTGCTGTTGTTCATTGCGTGACTTGTTTACCGTGCATCGGATCGCACGATGTACAAATAAAAATGTGCGACTTGTTTGTAAACACAGGCAAAAGAGGCAACCATACCGTGCTTGTCTTGGATTCCAGAGTGCAAATTATCATATCAAGAACTGTTAGCCCGCTTGCTGCTGCTGCTGCGTCATCGACTAATAAACTATAAAATAGCTTTAGTGTTCAATAAAAATGAGTACTTAGTAAAATTTTAGTATTTTCTATCAGTATAGTGCTTGTTTGCTTGCTTACATTTGCTACCACCTCGCATACCTGGCATTTAGAGTTTCGCCAGTAACAACACCTTAGTGGTCAACACTGGGTCTTTATGACCCGCGAATTTCAAAAATGGCCAGCCGCTCCGTTTGCGCTATTAGCCCCGTGCGCGACCGAAAGCGTCGCTGTGGTCGGCCTTCCACGATTGGCCGAACGCTGACTTTGACGTCGGAAAGGGGATTTATCACTCGACGGAATAAGAGGAATGAAGAACTTCAATTTTGACGGTGTTGGTAGTGTTTCTTTGAGAGCGCAATGATTTCAAGCTTCCACCATGCTATTTACAACACCATCGAACTTGTTGTTCGCAAGGTAATGACGTCACAAGGGGAACCATAGGAGGGCGCCACCAAAACATCTCGCCGCTAATACTTCGTTTCAGCTTGGGTCCAGACGCAGCCGATGCTACGAGCACGAGCGTGTGGCCCTGAACAGTGCTTGCATCGTACGAGCGCGCGCGTGCTTGGCAGGGACGCTGGAAGCCCGGAGCTCGCGCTTGTAGCATCGGCTGCGTCTGGACCCAAGCTGAAACGGAAGTCCCTAGCGCTCTACTTATTCGCACTTCACTAAGTTGACACACACACAAATGCACCATCAGGAACCGTATATTGCACGCAAAAGACTTGCGTTGCTTGTAGGATCTCGTGCCGTCACTTCGAGCACGGATTGAGCACGCGCCCGCACGGCCCGCTATCTGCAGCGTACGCAATCTTCAGCCCTGCAATCCGCAGCCGTTCCTAATAACGCAGCTGTGGCCTCTTCCTTTTGTATTAAGTCGACAACTTTCTGTGTCAACGCAGTCAAATGCACGGGAGCGCGCGCGATTAAAGCAGTGCACGCACGTTCATCCTCTCTTCGGAAGTGCCTTTTTTTGTTTTGTTTTTGGTTTTTCGTTTGTTTGGGAAGTTCGACCAGTTTTCAACGGCGCACGAGGGCGTCTTCTGCTCGCCTTCTGCCCGAGGGAGCGATTTCACATCTTCATTTTTTCACCTCGTGGTTTATGTTTAAACGGAACGAGGTGAATGTGCGTTTCGGTGGTGAGGGTGGTACGATAATTGAAATTGGGGAAAGGGGGGGGGGGGGTGTCGTTGGTGCCTTCAGAAGAACAAAGGGGGGGGGGATCACTGGGTACCGCAATTTTCACCAAATGACCGTTTTGTGCTGCTTATCGCCGCGTATAGACATTCGCAAGCATGGCGCCTCACTGGTGCCCCATGCGTGCAGTAAGCATGTGCAGCCTGCGCATGAACGTAGCTATGGCGAACTTGCAATTGCACGCCCGTGCCCGCACGAGCAGAGATATGGCGGCGGCCAGATGCCCTGCTTGCAACCGTCTAGACGGTTGCAAGCACGGTGGTCTAGACCAGGGGTGGCCAAACCGCGGCTCGCGAGCCGCATGCGGCTCTTTGCTGGTCCAAGTGCGGCTCGCGGATCCCTCGTAAGGGACCCCCCCCCCCCCCCCCCCCGCCTCTTTCTGCGTTTCCCCAGGAAAAAAAGAAGGGATTTCAGGCAGAGTAAAGTACGGCTCGCGGTTTGGCAGCCTTGTACCCCCATAAGTACTGTCGTACAGCCTTGTGCACTCATACGTACAGTCAGACTCTGAACGAAATTTAAATTTGCCCCCCCCCCCCCCCCCCGCGGCTCTTAGAAGTTTCGTGGTTTCGTTTGCGGCTCTTAGGCCGGGTCAGCCTGGCCACTTCTGGATCTAGACAAACATTGGAAGCCTGACGACCAGTACCACTTCTTCGATCACAACATTTCTGTTAATTTGTTTTTCCTTTGTATTTTTAACGTGAAACGTTCTTTTGGCTAGTTGCGCCGGATTAGTGAAGTCGCATTTCGTAAAGCCAAAGGTAAAGCCGTAGCCTCGTGACGTCACATGACTTCAGGTTTACCCGCTAGATTTAGCGGAAAAATTGACGTCATGCGAGCTTAACACATATTCAGTTTCCCAATAAATTTAGCGAGAAAAATTACGTCACGACTTCGTCACGTGATATACAAACATTCAGTTCCCCCGCTGGATTTAGTAGAAAAATTGACGTCACGTAACCTCGACTCCAATTCAGTTTCCCCGCTAAATTTAGGGGAAATTGACGTCACGTGACCTCATGTCACGTGATGCTAGAACGTTTCACGTATGCAACACAATTGCCTAGCAATTGCCTAGCATTTGCTAGCGTTTTGTATCGACAAATTGCGTAGCAATTTGTTGATGCAACAATTGGGGCCACCATCAACAAATTGCCTAGCAATTTGTTGATGGTGGCCCCACAAATTCAATTTGGGACACGACAGATTTTAGTTGCCCAGCGCGAGGGAAGGTGGCGACATGTAATTAAAGAAAAAAGAAGAAAAAAAGAAGAGAGATACTGCAAGTCACACTGAAAGTGTGTTGACGTACTCGCGGGAATGTATTATTTTTTTCTGGTCAATCCCAACATCTTTTTTTTTCTTTTTTTTAAAGTGGAGGTGAGAATTAGATGAGTTCTGTCTTCACCATGTATTTATTAAGCTCGGCGTACATTTGATGAAGGGGTTATTGTCGCGGTAAGTCGACTAATTAGCAAAAGTTTCTTAATTAACTTTTTAGTTATTGGCTTTAAGGGCCATGTTAGAATTGCAGTATTGATGGTTCGCGAAAAAGTAACGGGTTTTGAGATATGATTCGATCGATTTTGGCGTATTCTTTTTTCACCAGATTTAAAAAATTTTGCTCATAAGAAATTATGGAGCCTCTGCCCGCAGTGATGTTTGGAAGAGTGACGACGTCGTTTGAATCATAAGTCGTCACTATCTCGGTAGCGGGTCCTTGGTGGGTGCGCCGACGACACTAGTGACGACGTGACTGAAATGACTACCTCACTCTTCCAAGCATCATTACGGGCAGGGCTCGATGCGCTTCTATGCGCGAAATTTTTAAATCGGGCCTAGAAACGCGAAGATTGACCCATGGATACCTAAAAACTCATTGCCTTTTCGCAAGTACTTTAAATTGATCAGGCCTCTAATAGTAATTCGCGTACAATTCATTACTCTACGATTCCAGCATGTACCCTAAAACCAATATTTAAAAAGTTAATGAATAATTAGTCAACTTAAGCGCCGAACTCCATGGGACGAATATGATGCGAATAACCGACGAATTTTGCCCGGCGGCTTTTGCACGGCGCGTGGAATCAACACAGTGGCTGCTATGTCGCGCGCAAAGCGAGCGTGCCGTCGGACGGCGTTCGCCAGTTATTCGTCGCATGCAATTCGTTCCATGGAGTTCAGCCTTTAGCGTGGCTGATTATCCCCGCATCTAATGTCCCCCCAGCCTAGTAAATACATGGTGAAGACGGCACTGGCATAGCTCCCCCCTCCTTTTTATAATCTGTTCGAATTATAATTAATTACCCTTTGTATTATATCTAGCCAGCATTACATTCTTTTATTATTTAAACCTAAAAAAAGAAAAAGAAAATAGCTGTCTGGTTGGGACATGCGTGTCGAAAAATACTTTTACGCGAAAAATTTTTACTATTGACGGCGCGAGACGCGATTTAGTCGGTAGTCATCTCTTTTCAACTTGTTTTCTCTCTCGGCATTTCGGGTGCGTGGAGGAGAGGTGGATCGGCTTGGTTATCACGTTGAGGTGGGGAGAGTGTATGTCCATCTCGCTGAGGTGGAAAGAGTGTATGACCTTTCCATGAAGTCATGGACTTTGCGCCCAGAATATAAAATTTATTTTATTTATTTGAAAATACTGCCAATCCCTTAGGGATTTTAGCAGGAAGGAGCACACAAAAAGTAAATACACACTCGTTCACATTTCATCACATCTACAACATAAAAATGCAAGTAATTTGTACAATAAACACTGGGATATAAAGAATAGTAGAAATACCTTTAAGATTAATACACAAGGGTTAACATACATTTTCAAAGCCAAATTAAACAACCACTGTTCAATCACACGTGAAAACAAAAAATGCAAATCAAGTCATTCATAATTACACATCACTGTGCAATAAAACATCCAACCGAGATAGAAATGATGTGATGGAGGTGCTGTTAGTAATGAAGGGATCTAGTTGATTCCATTCTCTAGTAGCTAAAGGAAAAAAAGAGTAGCGGAAGCAGTCATTTTTAAAGCAGTATTCAGTCAAGGTATTACCATGTTTGTGCCTGGTCTGTCTAGTATTTGAAAAAGAGACGTACTTAGATTTGTCAATTTTGAAAGCATCATGCAGCAGAGAGTACAAGAACTTAAGCCTAAGTCGTTTAGCCCTGTTAGCTAGTGTAAGGAGACCAGCCTTTTTAAGAAGTTCAGTTGGTGAGTCGGTACGCCTGTATTTGTTAAAAATAAATCTTACTGCTTTGCGCTGTATATTTTCAAGCTTAGCTATATTATTCTTCGTGTAAGGAAACCAAACGATGTTTGCGTATTCCAGCGTTGGTCTAACAAGACTAGTGTATGCTAAGAGTTTAGTGGGTGTAGCGGCTAGCTTGAGTGTTCTTTTTATGTACATAAGTTTTTTAATGCCTCTGACGTTACATGATTCACGTGTAGGTCCCACCTTAAATCTGAAGTAATAAATAAGCCTAAATATTTACACTGAGTCATCCGTGAAATCGTTACGTCATCAAAGCCGTACTGAAATTCAGAAATAGATTTCTTTCTTGTTACAGACATGCAGACAGTTTTGCTCACGTTGAGAGACATCTGCCAATCAGCGCACCATTTATTGATTAATTGAAGAGAGCTATTTAGTACAAGGTGATCATTCAATGTGTTGATTTCCCGGTATATGATACAATCATCTGCAAATAATCTAATTTTAGCATCAATGTTAGTTGTAATATCATTTATGAAAAGTAGGAAGAGGACTGGCGCAAGGACAGAACCTTGCGGAACGCCGGAGGTGACTCTGACAGTTTCCGAAGCCTCTTGTCCATATTGCACAAACTGGGAACGATTTGATAAGTAGTTTTCAATCCAACTGACTATAGGTCCTTCGCCAATAGCATGTTTTAGCTTGATGATTAGCTTGGGGTGTGAAACTCTATCAAATGCTTTCGAGAAATCGAGCAGTAGTATGTCTACTTGCTTTCTGTTGTTAATGCTGAGACTCACGTCATGCAAAGTTTCAAGGAGTTGGGTGACTGTTGAAAGACCACTTCTAAATCCATGTTGTTCAGGAGAAAGAATTCGGTGTGCATCAAGAAATATTGTAATGTGCTTTAGAATGATGTGTTCAAGTAGTTTACAACAGGTACAGGTGAGAGAAATCGGTCTAAAGTTCGAAGGGTTGGTGATGTCACCTGATTTGTGTATAGGTATGACTTTACATTTTTTCCATTCAACGGGTAGCTGACACGTGCTAAGAGACTTATTAAAGATTATGTACAAGTATTTGCTCATCCATTCAGCGTATCGTTTTAAGAAGGCGTTAGGAATATTATCAGGACCGCTGCCTTTTTTTGTATCTAGGTTGAGTAAGAGGTTTAAAATTCCTGGTTCAGTTATTACGAGAGGCTCCAGAGCAATAGCGTTAGGTTCGAGATTACGGATAGTACCATTATCTTCTGTAAAAACGGACTGAAAGTAACTATTATACTCATTTGCCTTACTTCGGCTCTCTTCAGGGCTTGGACTGGGAGAGTTCGTTTTCTTGGGATTAACATGGTTCCAGAATTTGGTTGGAGAGTTCTTTAAGAATTCATGAAGAGTCACGTTGTAATACCTTTCTTTTGCTTCTTTTGTTTTATTTTTTAGCACTTTTACCAATTCAGCAAGGGCAAGTCTACCCTCTGGGCATGCTTTGGTTTTCAGTGACTTTCGTTTTCTTTTAATCTTTCGCTTGGCATGGATAATATCGCGGTTGATCCATGGATTGTGTTTTTTTGTTAACTTTTTTCTTGTAGGTATGTATCTAGTAACACTGTAATGAACTATATCTCTGAACTTTTTCCATAAATCGTCAATGCTGACGTTATCGCTAGAGGCATACTCCGTAAAGAAAGAAAATTCATGGGAAAGATGAGATAGTATGCTCGCGTCGTCGGCGTTATTGAAGCTAAGCACAGAGGATGGCGAAGAAAAGCGGATGGTGTCGCGAATTGGGAACGAACAGACCACAATTTTATGGTCAGATATGCCGTCTATAACATCAACTTGTACTTCACTTTCTGGAAGATGGTCGCTAAAAATACAAGATCAAGAACGTTACTAGTTGTTCCGTCGACACGTGTAGGCTGGTGAACCATTTGCGTAAGGTTGAAACTTAATATAATGTCAAAAATTGCGTCAGAACAGGCTGTGTCATACTGAAGAGTGGACCAATTGATATCAGGTAGGTTAAAATCGCCAGACAAAATAAGTTTGCAATCTTTAAGATGACTAGACATGTAATCATGCAACGCGGTCAAGCTGTCAAGCTCAGTGCCAGGTTTCCTATAAACTGCACCAACGAATATCGCATGCTTTTCGAATATGATTTTGCAAAAAACGGCCTCAACGTCAGGCACGTCAGGCAGACGTGTAAAAACGATTCCTTTTTTAATGATTATGGCTACGCCACCTCCACGTGATTGTCTGTCTTTTCTTATGATAACATAGTTCGGTGGTACTACTTCATGATCAAGCACAAACGGTGATAGCCAAGTTTCTGTGACAGTGACAATGTCAGGTTCGTGATCAAGAAGTACACATTCAAAAGCGACAATTTTATTCAACAAACTTCTTGCGTTTAGATTGATCAGTTTTAGTTTTGTAGGTTGGTTCCGTGGGAGACTTTGCTTGCGCTGGCTTGGTCGTTTTTTTGAAGAGGAATCTTATCCTTCTTATTATCGTCCCAAACAAATAGACTGCCATTGATTTTGATTTTGTCGAATACTAGTTGCACTTTTTCTCTTCTATCTCTATTTTCCTTGGCGCTATTCCACAGTTTTTTTCTAATTTCCTGTACGGGCCGGGAAAAGTCTTCGCTGATTGCATAGATCGTCCCTTTCAACTTGTAGCAGTTTTTGAGTATTTTTGCCTTGTCTCTGAAGTCGAATAGCTTAAAAATGACCGGCCTAGTTTTGTTTTCTATTTTTTTGCCGAGTCTATGTATCCTCTCAAAACCTGCAGATTGAACCTCGAGAATTTCTTTGAGAATCTTTTCGGTAACAAAACTATCAAGTGATTCATTACTTTCGTTTACGATTTCTGGTATTCCATAAACAATCAGGTTTGATCTTCGACTACGATTTTCAAGATCGTCGATCTTAGCAGAGAGTGTTCTTATAGACCCAGCTACTACGGACATTTGTTCCTCACAGGCAGTGATTCTACTGTCAAGAGCTGTTATAGATTCCATTTTCTGTTCGATCGCCAGGAGCCTTACGTTCGTTTTAATCTTCTCTGTTTTGATTTCCTGAAGGTCATCTGATATTTTCTTTAGCTGTTCTAGAATCTTTTCCATGTCAGGACCGGGGTTTGTTTCAACATCTCCTCCCAGCAATAACAAATCCCTGATAAACGAACAGGCATCACATAGCAAAGGGCACAATGACCGTGGGCACGGCAGCACAAACAGGAAGAGATTGTCGCTACGTATACACTTGCCGTAGTTTCTTCTCACCTGCACAAAAAGGATGCATGGTTTGGAGGTGTTCATGCTGGTAACGCTGCCGTGCCCATTGCCGCCGTCCCGGGAATCGTCCGCTTTTATAGGGTAGCTGTTAGGTGGCGCCGTTGATGTCCCAGGTGTCAACCAATCCGGCGGTGTCGCAGCCTGGCCGTGCAGACAGCCGAGATAAGCTGATATTACCGGCAGTGGCGTCGGGTCAG
>JAZHYW010033758.1:0-27348 GCA_037355805.1 Ixodes ricinus | reverse complement strand
GATTACGAACGGTCGTGCCGTACTTCTAAACTTAGTTAATTCTCGTTAAGTATTTTATTACTGGCCAGTTTAATGGCAAGGAAATGAAATATTACCTTGAAGGTTATTAGATTTAATTCTGCACTGCATAGTTAGCGAAACACAAATAAACGAAAATATCGTCAAACCTTTTGCATGGCCCAATTAACAAAACAGGGTACCATAAGCAGGAGTCGACTTACTGTTCACATTATAGGCGACGTAAACCTTCCATATGGTGAAACCAAATTAAAAAAAATTTACTTTCGAATAAGTCACCGCGAAGTGAAGGAGCCTTCAGCTGACGATGATTGGTATGAACGGTTTAAACCTCAACAACCGAGGCGCTGCGTTTCGATGTACGTTTCAGTCACCTAGTGCCACAGCACACCATGAACGTTCCAGTTCTTCGTGGTATGATCGTATTGCAATTTTTCAGCAAACAGAGTGAAACACATTACTGCTGTGGACGTTACTATAGCTCAAAAAGTGCCCATAGTGTGCAACAGATTGCGAACATGTAATCCGCGGTTATTTTTGTTTTTCCTTTCAGGGTTGAAAGGTTGTCGTAAGGCTACGAGTGCGACGGAAATTGCAAATGAGGGACACCAACTTACCGGCACTACCACGGTGCTTGTAAATGGCATATCAGAGCTAAGTGCGAAGTGCCAAGTGTCATGTTTATGCTAACTTTTTCTGGCAGAGTACGCTAGACGTTACCCAGCCCACAAAATAGCGTGCTTTTAGTTAAACAAGAGCGCGTTACTTTGTTTTGGAACATGACGTTCCAGTACTTTGATGCTTCAACTGTTTAACGGCGAATCCCAATCTTCGTTTGGGATCACTAGCCTAAATTCGCTGCGGAGCTTGCGATCCGTGTGGAGCCAGCGCGCCTCCGGCTCCACCAGTCAAAAACAACAAGGCCCCCGGAGTGGCCGACCGTCTTTCCGGCATTCCCAATCGCGCTGGGCTCTCGTCAATACCGGAGAGCGCCGGCATGCTCCGAGCTGCTGGAGCCGTCGTCGGTCACCCGCCGTTCCTGTCATGCGCGGCGAGGTGGGAAGTCACGTTCCCCCAGAGATCGGGTTCCGATCGGCTCCGAGAAAATCGGAAGATAGAGATCTGGGCACTCCGAACCGAGATTCGTAGTCGGCGCTGCTCCAGAACCACCAGTGAAAGACACCCGGGGTTAATCCCAAACGACCAGTGGCGGACGCGTGTTCCCAAAAGTCAATCCCGGAGCGCGCCAAAACAACGACTGGAATTCGTCAGTAGTTTTATTGTTTCATTTTTATGGCGTCGTTTCAAGGAAGCATTAGCGGCCTTTAACTTTAACGTCGAAAAGTTTTTTTTTTAACCCTTCCTCGACGACGTTATATTTCCACCACATTTGATGTGTTTTGCCGATGTCTAAATTACAGCAAATTGCTTCCTACAGTCTACAAAAACCTGGTTGTATAAGAACTCTTAGGGCTTCTTTGGCATCTTCGTAGTTCGCACCATAAAAAGTTATTTCACGCACCCCTCAAAGTGTTCTTCGTGAATAACCTATAAGCGTTGCTTTTAAGCTCCTTTTTTGGTGCGAAAAAGCTTTCATCGTCCAGTTGCCTTTCCAGTGCGCTAGGGGGCGATAGTGCTTGAGGCGAAATAAGGCCCCTAAGGCGAAACCGTTCTTCACGAGCTGAAAGAGTTCTGGGGGCTCCGAAGAACCTTTCAAGAGCTCATTTTTTTCAGAGTAATGGTTTTAAACATCCACGATTGCGCATATGAATGAATACGTTGCATAAAATTTCAATGCATTGATTTCGATGTGCGGTTTTAAGCGAGCGTCCGCCAGTTCCTGTTGTTGAAGTCTAGCGTTTCACCCACTTCTTTAAATTCCTCTTTCCGCTCCGCATTGCATTACCAGCGTGCAAAAAAATAAAATAATGAAAACCCGAAAGCAAGGTTATTTTCATTTTCCTATTTTTTGGCATTTTCTTTCTCATAACCGAGGAAAAATAATCCTTTGGTATCGGGGTTTTCTTGTGTTTCCATTCGTTTTAGTGCCTCTTGAAAGAAAGCGACTGAAAACATAACGAAACTCCGATACCAAAATGTTATTTTTCGTCGTGCCTACATAATTATAAAATGTAAAAATCACCAATAAACTAGGAAACAAAACACACCAATTAAAAGTAAAAAATAAGAAGAGTGGGGTGGAGGGAAAAGGGGAGTTTTTATGTCACTCCCGCCTCGTCCACAAAACCTAAAAAGACAACGCAACTCCGCTGTCCAGAATCAACATCCCACGCTCCGTCCTGACGAGCGAAGCCAAAGTTTGGCCACTCAAAACGTGAATGGCGATGGGACCCATTCAGGCCGGTCAAGCGCCACAGGCAACCACCACCCGCCGGCACACACTGTTTCCCTCGAGAACAGGACCACCGCGGACACCACCAGATAACCGAACCCATCGCAGCGGTGGAAACTTGTCACCTGACACAGCGGTAGGGCACAGTGACGTAGGCAGCTCAAGATCACGTGGCTCTTACTCTCGTGTCTGCCATGGACTCGGACGGGTCGCTGCGTCCGCTCTGGTCTACTTCAGGCAGGAACCCAGCAAAAGCGAGGCTAAAGTGCAGACTGCCGATGTGCTGAATGAGATGGGGACCGACCAATGCTTGAACTTGGACGGAAAAAAAGAAAAACGAAGAAAAACCTCGGTGACCCGAATTTTGATATTGTGCCTTTCCCACTCTGTACTGGCTGCTTTTTCATTGAGAAGGAAGCGTGGTTGGCGCCGAGTTTCCCCGCCGAGCGTGTGTGGAAAAGATTTCCGGCTTGGAGAAGCAAGTGCACGGAGCCGCGAAGGGGACTTGGGGACTCCTTTGTGGGGACGACCCCCCCCCCCTCCTCTTTTTTTTTCTTCCCGCCCCCCTCAACAAAAAAGGGGGTGGGAAGAGAGGAAGACGGCTTCAAAGGTCGCGGGGAGGGGGAGGGGGGGGGGTGCAAAAAGGGTCAGGACGCTAGCGCGGCCCTTATGCCTTCAGTTAAACCTCAGAAACGATCGTCGTTTGGTGAGCTTCCACTTCGTAAACTGACTTGTTCGTGAAATATGTAGAGAGCGCGGCACTGTCGTCACAAAGAAGCGGCCTTTATTTTTGTTTCTTTTTGTCACAAGTTAAAGGTAGCTGGGTCCTTCTCCCGAAGAGTTAAACCGTGGTGTAACTGACATACGGGTTTGATAATTGGTAACTCTGATCTTTTTATTTATTGTCGGGAAAACGTAATGCTGTAGGTTCGCGGAAAAAATATTTTCGATTATTTGGAGCATATATTGATTTTGGAATCCCTCTTTTGGATAATTACGGCTATTAGGCTGCATCTGCTAACTATCACACAAGTTTCAAAGCCTTTCAATTTAGTTCTAGCAAGACAACTTCTTAACATACTCATTAAATATATATATATATATAACTGAGAGGAAAAGCAAAACCCTTGATGAAAACAGCAACAACGGGTGGTTTATTCTTCGACGTTTCGGCCGGAGTCCGGCATATATGTTAGATCTACATTTATCAAATTACCACATTGTTAAGTGTTGCCAAAGGGTTTATATCTTTAAAATTACTACCAAAAGCTGCTTTAAAGGACTGAAATATAAGCGGTGTAACAAAGAAGATACAAATTAATATAAGCACCTTTTTCCCGCGGTATTCAGTATGTAACCATGTACACTTTTGAACCGCCTTTCGCGCTGGCCTTACCAAGCGCGATGTTCTTCACTCGGTGCAAAAAAGTTTCGATCTTAAAATAATATAAAAAAAAGACTAAGTAACAATTGGGCACCTTTTTTAACGTGTTAGTGGTGTCGCGCATAATTTATGTCCTAGTTTCTTTCATTTATTGATGAGAAACAAGGAATATTGAAAAATACCCATATATAAATCCTTTTATCTCCATTGATTGATGACGGAGACCGAGGGAAAAAGCTACCCAGAGGCAGCCTTCCTACTGTTACCTTCCTAGTATCATAAAAGTATTCAATTCGAGCAAAACGTTTCGCTGAGAAATTGTAATTTGCTTTAATTGTCACTTGTGTCAGGCGTCAGTGTTGTCACGGGTGCTAGCCGCGTCGCGTGTCAGTCACGTTACGGATTGATCACCGGACCCGCCAGGTGGCGCGCTATGCCACAGCTAGTTGTAAACGACGGAATGCCGCCGGTGCGCGCTCGTAATTTTTAATCAATGTTATACGAGTACGTTAAGTGCTAACTGTCTTTTAAAGTACATTTTCTTTTCAATAAATGCTTATTCTCTCTCTCTCTCTGTATATAAAATGCAGAGTTGCGCCGATGATATAATCTCTGAAGCATACTGCGCTCGTCTTTTTTCCTAAAAAGAGATGCCACTACATGTTTTTTTTTATTGTTCTCCGAAAAATAATCTCTTCAGATTCAAACAAAACCGGAGAAAACAAAGAAATTAAAAAAATTAATACGACACTTTTACGAGCCTATAAATGAAGGCGGAAGTATTGCGCCGAAATGACAGCTCACAACTCTAGTAGCTGGTCCTAAATGGTTGCGTATGAGTACTAACAACAAGTGCCCTTTATGCAAAACCGTACAAGATTACCAATGCAGCAAAATCATACCACAATGCTCGAAAGTGTTATTCTCACTTGCTACTGGCGCTCTGAAATAGACGGCATCACGATTGGTTCGATCGTCTTCTCGTGTTGCTAGTATATGTATCTACGTCTGCTTTTTGCTTTTCGAAATATGGTCTTATTTGTCTGCTTTCTTCACAGGGGATTTCATTGGTTTACTTTTTGGTATTGCCATTTTTGGTTTGTTTTCCCCACTTAAGGTTTGGGCACTCTCCCGACAGCTTATTTATTTGACCGCTTTTAGCGTATTTTTTTAGTTTGCTCGTTATATTGTTGAAACCAGCTATGCACCACCAAAATGCTTTTTCGCTTGGACACAAAAACTGACAATTTCTTTTAAGGGTATGCTATTGCAGATGTAAATCACTCTAAAATTTCAATATTTATGTTGTTATAAGTACGATAAAAAGTAAATATATAAGATACCGATTATTCATTTTTAGTGGGGTAGAATCTGCAATAATGTTCATTAAAAAACACGTCTGGGAGCTCCGTCACGGTTTTTTATAAAGATTACTAATGATTCCCATAATCAACAAAATATTAAAAACTAAAATCAATGTCGAAAAATAATCTTTTATTGGACCCAAAAGTTGAACCTTTGAGGGAATGACACAGCTACCAACGTTATTATTGATATATAATATGCTCGTTCAGTGCATCAACATAGCTGGTGAAAATATGATGTTCGTCAGTAGCCTGTAAATAGATTAGTAAAATTGGAGATTAGATGTGAGTCCTTACTTGGTCGGGCAGTGTACCCCTTGCATTTAGATACTGTAGTAAAAGCAGCCAACGAGTAGCCTGACGCACGCGGAAATAAAACGCCGAACATTTAGTCCAAAGAGTGGAGAGGGAAGGAAATCGATTAATTTATTTATCATGAAAGAAAGTGGAATCACCAACCACGCCCTAAAGGTTCAGGGTCCCGACTTTTCGAAACCGATTCGGTTTTCTTCTTCAGCGGGTTGACTAGTTACAAATGAGAGTGCAGTAGCTTCCTCCTCTTCTACAGTGGTGACCTTTTTCACTACTTTGTCAGGTGACCTCATCCGCTAATTTATGCAGAAGATAAAGCGTTTTTTTATTTAGTTGTTTTACTTATTTTGTTTACTTGATTTATAGATTTATATAATTTAATTTATTTCAAAATGCTCAGAATTTGTTTTAGGGATTATAGCCAATATTGGGAATGCAAAGAAATTAACGCAAAAAAAAACATTTACAAAAGCA
The DNA here is from genome assembly GCA_037355805.1 of Ixodes ricinus. Classification (NCBI taxonomy): domain Eukaryota; kingdom Metazoa; phylum Arthropoda; class Arachnida; order Ixodida; family Ixodidae; genus Ixodes; species Ixodes ricinus. Next base: position 21,443 of record JAZHYW010033758.1, on the reverse strand, counting down.
GCATACTTGGACGAAAATTTATGCCTTCCTCGATTACATGAGACAGAAACGGAACTTCCGAACTTTTCCCAGGGTGCACCTCAAGTACTTGAAGAAAAAAGTTCAACGCGGGTGCAGTTGAAAAAACAAAACAAAAAATGCGGGTTATTCCAGTCTCTGTTATACAACCGGGGGAAAAAAAGAGCGGCTAACTATAAATTGATGTTTCCTCCACAAGCATACTATTATGTTTATGTTTAGTTGCCCTTGCTTCTGATGTGTCAACATACGTGTTTATACTTGTAAACGCCAGAATGTGGCGCTTGTTGTTGATAGGATGGATGCTTGAACGAGCGTGAACCTATATTTGACGGTGACAGCGCAGGGAAAACCACTCTGCGTACACCATACACCTTCAGGATGATAACACATGCGCTGAACTTACAACTCTTGTGTATTCGACTACTTCATTTTCTCTTCAACGTCCGGGTTGACTTTTCCGAACGTGATAAGTAGAACAAGTAGCACCGAAACACAAGAAAAATTCTTTATTTTTTATTTCTTCTTTTTGTTACTGTTCTTTTGCCGTGGTATTTAGAATTTCCTTGTATTTCGTGCTACTCTTTCTACTTATCACGTTCGGAAAAGTCAACCCGGACGTTGAAGAGAAAAATGAAGTTAGTCGAATACACAAGAGTTGTAAGTTCAGCGCGTGTGCTTGTCTTCCTGAGTGTATGGTGTGAGAGTGGTTTTCCTGCGCTGTCACCGTCAAATACGCTTGTTTTGTTTTTTTTCAGAGACGTCTTTAATTATTTCTATAACTTGCGCATGCCCACTGAGAGCTTAAAGGCCGACGACCAGACCTCGAGATTCTGCAAGGCAGAAGATCCTCCTCACCATGGGGAGGAGGAAGCAGGCAACGGTGGACAGGGCTAGAAGGGGGAGAGGAGGAAGCAGGGAAAAAGTAGAAAGCGCGAACTGGTAGTCGGTCTTTAAGGAACACAGGGCGAGTCTTATCGCCGCACGATCCGATAAGAGAACGAATCAAAAAGCGCCGACATAATAGACCCTTAATTCTTAAGTTCTCAATGGCTATAGTAGATAAGCGGTCTCTTGGGCAGCGAAATTATTAGTATTTAGACTCTCGTTAAATATTTGCGATTTGATACACCATGTTTCTTGTATGTGCAAAAAACTATTTCTTTCTATTATCAACCCCCCCCCCTCCCACACACACACACAATATTGCCCCATGGACGATGTCTGTAGCAGATAAATAAATTCACTTTTCAATTTGTCGCTAATCAAATATCATGAAGTCAATATTGCTCAATCACCTTGCTCTTTCATCTTCTTCTTCCAAAAGCCACGAGGAGCACAATCGAAGGCGACAGACAGCTCGCAAAAGGTCTCACGAGCGTGTCGTCGGTACTGTTTCTGATAGATGTCTACGCATTCCATGTTTTACTCCCGACAGCTTTTCAAAACACCATCAAGCAACATTGCCGATCAGCATTTCTCGAAAAAAAAAGCAAAAGCTAGTTTTCTTTCTTCGATCTTTTAAAAGTCATTCTGGAGATGTCCCACACTGCCTGGTGATAGATAGTGGGAGAAAATAGGCTTTGAATGCAAGAGAAATCACAAGTTTGTCTTTTTAGACTTAAGCTAGGTGGCGCAAGCTACCCCCGTTACCAAGGGTATAGCCATTAACATCCATCCATCCATCCATCTTTGGGCGTAAAGCGTTTTGATTGGGTCCGAGTCTTCACGGAACGCTAACGCAGCATTCGCGCTCGATACACTGAGCTGAGTTCACGCTGAACGCTGACGGAGCTCTCTTGCATAAAAGATGTTAGAAGTACTGTGCGCAAACAGTTACGAGATGACGCACACTTATACAAAGAGTCTATTAGGATGGTCTCGTGACGCAGCGTTTAAACCGCATTTCTCGAAACGACAGCGTTTGTTATACCTAGCGATAAACAAAATAAGACCAAATGTGAAACAATTCGAACTGTGTTGCATCGATTGCCCTCACCGAACGCGCTCAACCAGGAATCACCGCTTGGTCCCTAATAAAGGAAGTTGTAGATTTCGTGATTTCAAAAGCGCGCGTAACACCGCTTCCCGTGCGCCGCCGTCGTTCTAATTTCGTCCAGCACGCATCACACGCACTCACGAAGGCGCTCACGCGCGCGAAAACCTGTTCAAACCACCCATAATAGCCGAACGCCATGTCAAAAGCAGACTTCAAAGGCGAGCCATCTTCCTTCCGCCTTCGTACTAATATACAAAACAAAATCTAAGAAAAAAGAAAACAAGCCCAAAATATGGAACCAAGCACCCAAAATCCAAACAGCAAAGTCAGCCCCCTCCTGGCAAACATTTCCCCTCACCTCCCCACCTCTCCGTCAAAACGGAGCAGAGGCACCGGCTTCCAAACAACTCCCCACCGAGCTTCCCCCACGCGACGCCCCGAGGGGAACCCAAACATGCGCTCTCGTCACGACGGCCCCCTCCACGACTTCCCCTTGCTTCCCCGTGCACGTCGTTAAATGTGCGCGGGGGCTCGTGACCTCCTGGACCCCCTGCTCTCGATCGTCGCCCTTTCGGACCCTGGTCGACTGCGCTCGTAAGCGACTGCTCGCATGCAGTGACGACACGTAAGGCCTCCTTCTGAAATGTGTCCCCATCTAAAAATGAACGACGAGTTATGAGTACACGGGTGCCTGAGGTTTGATGTTTAAGCAGTGCCAAACGCCTCTTACCTAAAGGATCTACCTAAGAGTCTATTTCGGGAGCTTGTTATTACGGCGACAGTCGCAATTGACGAAGTTTTTCGGAGGATCTCGGCATGAGTTCTATGCAGGCGGTGGGCTGAAACTTTCTGCGCTATAGTTAACGGGAAAATATCTCCACTGAAGGCCACGGAGTTTCGTGACGCCAAGTGACACTGGAACGTCACGTGATACTGGGACGTCATGTGACTCTATGAGGTGACATCATGATGTCACGACACGCGACACCATTATGTCACGTGACAAGGTGAAGTCACTGACGCTGTAACGTTACCGGACACTGTGACGTCACACGACATCATGGTTAGTGTGCTGTATGATTCGTATGTGAACTTCAAAAAGATCAGAACTGGTTTAAGCCTAAGGAATCTCCTAGAATACGAAAATGCATCAATACGAGTTTGTGTTTTCTTAGCATGTAAGGATTACAATCACCAAAAGCAGGTTGAGAAGATTGGCGGAGAAGGTATGCAGAGACTTGAAAATACACAAATTTGGAGGGTAGATAATTTAACGAGACACGCAATTTATAGCAAAATTTGAAAAGAAAGAAGTGTAAATGTTTCTAGGCTAGTTGGCGTAAACTATACCGCTCGATACAAAGGGTATAACCAATAACACCTATTAATTCATTCATCCTATGAATTAAGCGTGTGCTGAAAGTGCCGTAGTCGCATTCACACTGCCTTGCAAGAAAAAAAAAAAGGAGGACGCTTAAGCTTCGCTTTTGAGAGTGGAACGCGATAGCTAAATATAAACCCCTGCTCGTTCCTGAGCCGTGCAAGCGTGTCTGGACACGCTACCGACTGATTTGAACTTAAAAATAGATGCCCTTTTCTCCTGTTTATACTAATATATCTAAGTTTCCTTCGCAGTCTCATTGCTTAAACATCAGGGTTGTACACGTGCATCCGTTGTTGTGAGTGATACTTCGCAGAAACAACTATGCAGTGTGTTTCGGTCGTCGCATATGTGTGTTTGTTTTCTAAAAGGGTTTACCTTTTTCGTAAGGCTTGTTCTCAAAAATAAGAGTGAATCCCATTAAGCGGTGTGAAACCGCTGAACAGCACGATCGGTGGCATCACGTCAAACGTGCACCGCTATACCACCGCCACTCCGCCGAGACTACCAATCGTTTTGTATCGTCGCTGACAGAGGGCGCTGGCTGTCGCTCGACTCTGGTGCCCCCTAACCACCTGTTCCGAGCAAATGGTTCCTTTAATAATGCCGTTCAAGTACGCTGTTTTATCAGCCTCGAGCTAGCCTAGTATGTATCGAAAGCCACGCGCTCCGGTGTTCCCGCGCTTACTGTTCACGATAGTACATTCGTGAACAATACGTGTACCGGGTGGTAGTCAAAGCGGTGGAGGCAGAATGCAATATTTAACGCAGGGGTCTCAAACACGCGGCCCGCGGGCCGCATGCGGCTCGCGAATCGCTGGGACGAGGCCCGCAGGCAACCGGCTACGAGTCCAGGTTCCCATGTCCCGAGCGCTAGAAATGGCATGCGCCATACTGACCTCATCTCGTCCATTCATTTTCGCTCGAAAAGGAGCTCTGCTCTTTTCGCCTATTCACATCTGTGAATAGGTGATCAGTGATCTTTTGCCCTTTGTTTCGCTTTATTTTTGACTTTCCAGCTTTTTGTAGTGAAAACAGTTCCGCTACTGGGCCGCAAGCGTGAGCTATTAGCCTCGTGCGCGACCGAAAGCGTCGCTGTGGTCGTCCTTCCACGATTGGCCGAACGCGTGACTATGACGTCGCTAAAGGGGATTTATCATCGACGGAATAAGAGGAATGAAGAACTTTAATTTTGACGGTGTTGGCAGTGTTCCTTAGAGAGCGCAATGATTTCAAGCTTCCACCATGCTATTTACAAACACCATCGAACTTGTTGTTCGCAAGGTAATGACGTCACAAGGGGGAACCATAGGAGGGCGCCACCAAAACATCTCGCCGCTAATTTGTTGAAGGATGCATCTCGGCTGCGCGAACTCTCTGATTCAGCACGAGCAACTGCCAAAGATAAAGCTACGAGCTCAGTTATTCTCGCCTTCAAAAGAATATCCCCATTAAAAGACAATTGTTTGTTCAGAATGATGTAATAAAAATCGTCAGGAAAACAAGAACTGCCAAATTAACCTATTGTTTTCAGAGACATGTTGAGTTTGGTTAGATTCGTGAGTGAATTGAGCAACAGGAACGACAGTGTACTTGCTTTCTTGTTCCAATGAGGGGATCGGTGGCCGAGTGGTCTAGCGCACACACAGCTCGGAGCACGTGGAGCGAAAACTCGCGCTGCAGAACCCAGGGATCTGGGTTCAATCCCCACCCTGCCCGTTTCGATCTGGATGAGCATCGTACCGGCGTGCGGTCATGTATCCCTACTGCGTGGTGCACTTAAAGACCCTAGGCTAGCGGTTGTACTGCACTGGCTAAATTTTCATCTACAGCTGGGAGGCTCGTCGCCCGCTGAGGCAGACCAAGTTCTAGGCTGTATAAACATACACACAACCCAATTTTTTTTGTTCTATTAATAATGCCAGCACGTTGGCGGTGCGTGTCATCTTAATTCATGTTATCACATCTGGCCAGGGCCCAAAGTGGTCATATGAACAAATCAAATCTAAAGACGTCACTGGCAAACCACAGCGAGTTTCCAAAAAGCATAATGCACGAGGTTTGTTTTCTAAAATATTCTGAATGACCCCCCCCCCCCCCTTCCTATCATGCGATGGCCCTCGGCCTTTCAGGTGTGGGATATCTGGCCCTCACACTCAAATGAGTTTGAGACCACTGATTTACAGGGTTGCTTCGAAAATGAATGTCCCCTATTTATTTCCTTAAAAACTAAAACTGCTACAAACAACGCGACAAAACTGCTCAATATTTTGGCAGCAGCGACAGCCAAGAGTTCACTTGCCTAAAAACTGAAATAGGTATTTGCAGTACGGTCCTTGACGTACAGTCTTTCGCAAAAGTTTAGGGCCCACCGCGCGTGTGGCCGGAGCGGGTTCCCTCCCGTGCGGCGGCGCTGCTAACCGTCGGCACTCGCTGACTGCGAGCTTCTGAGAGTGCGAGGGAACTTCTATCTTATGTCGGGCTCGGTGTGATCAAAGCGAGCGCGACGCGAGAGCAAAGTTACCCCTCACTCTCAAAACCTCGCATCCAGAGAGTGCCGCCGCTAGCAGCGTCGCCGCAAAAGAGCGAGCTCGCTCCGGCCGCGCGCACGCGTTGGGCCCTAGACTCTTGACAAAGACTGTACCTCCAGAAACTCATTGGGTCACAATGTAAGCCACGCTCTACTGACTCACGGTGCACTCTCTTTTCGCGCTGCAACAACAACTTTGCTTGCGCACGTGACTAAAAGATTGTCGTACCAGAACGCCGCGTTAGAAACCTTATAGTTCCTGTGATAATGCAATTTAGGTCTTAGAATTGATCTCAGCTGAAACGAGTACCAGGGAGGATAACGACTTGTTTGAGGACGTTTTTGATTAACAAAGCGTTCAACTGAAGATACGATATGTTTTGTAAACGCTCCTACCGCGCAATTTATATCATTCATGTGTTTTATGGGTGCCTTCTTTACGTTATCTAAATATTGAAATAGGCCAAACTATAATCGTGTCTTGAAAAATCCACCGAGTCGTAATTTTTTATGTGCTTCGCTTTCCCACAAAAAGCCGAAAAAAAAAATGGAACGTGCAAAACATCGGGAAATACCAGTGGATTAAGAACAGACACGGTATCTGTAACAAAGTTAGCCAAAGCAAGATCTAGAACACTTCCTGCTTAATAATAAAAATAATAGAATAATAATATTCTTTATTCAGACAAATGTCTAGGAGGATGGGGCAAAAGGCGATTTAAATAGCCTGACAAGGCTCCATCCCCTGTACAGTCAGCAGCAGAACGTACAGAAACATAGAAAAAAATAATCAAATACTCATAGTGACATTACACTGAGATACAGTGATATAACAAAAGAAATGCGGCCGGAAACTTTAATAACTCATGTTATACCTGAAAGATACGCTTTCAGTGTTCGTTTAAATGTGTATATTATGTTGGAATTATTTATCATGGACAGTATTTCAGGGTGGTTGTTTAATAGCTGTGCGATCTGGTTAGGTATCCTTTGTTTACCGTAGTTTGTGCGAACTCTGGACTGAGCGTAGTGGGTATGGCGAAATGAGTATATTGATGCATTGTTGATGTAATTTTCATGTACAAACTGAGGGTGTGCTTTTATTTTGGAAAACATGTAAATTGCCAGTTTTTGAGTGAGTGATTGTTCTACCGTAGGAAGAGAATACTTGATAAAATATGGACTAGAGTGCTCCTTATATGAGATGCTGGCAATTGACCGTACTGCTCTTTTTGTAGAATGAGCAGCTTGGATATACAGGTCTGTGAGCACGTATACCCCACAAACTGCAGTAATTTAAACGAGAGTGAACAAGAGTAAAGTATAACTGTCGTTTTAACCAAACCGGAATGATATATTTGAGCCTATTTATAATGTCTATTGACCGGGAGATGTTGGGCCGGATCTGATCAATGTGATAAGACCAATTTAGGTTTTCTTGAAAGTATACACCTAAAAACTTGTGAGCTTTTACATATTCAATTTCACTATTTCTAAATCGTAGGTTAAGTTCTCGATTAATACTTTTATTTTTTGCTCGAAATATCATATAAATATCATATACCGCCTGCTTGATTTCCCTCAGCGTTTGTGAAAACCTCCTTCAAAACTACCTTGTTGACTACCTGCGTCCTTCTAGGAAATATCTCTGACAAAAAAGAAGTATAAAAATCCATGTTAGGCATGGTGCAAGTATGCCAATAACGTGCTTTACTGGGCATATATGTATTTATGTCGTCATTGCGGCATGTTGTTGCCTGCGGTAGCGCCATGCTCAAATTATTTATCGCGGTGGTGTAGCACGGAGTTACCACAGACTGACGTATGTAGTGGCATTGTTACCGGAAGCTCGCGCTGTGACTTGGAACTTGGAAGCCTGCTCTTGAGGGCGCGTAATGAACCGTACCGTGATCCCGGGATAGCCGGCGGTAACGCAGTGCTAAAACATTCCTTTGCTTTCTATGGGAGGACAAAGTAATGGTTTGTAAAACAAAAATAAGCTTAATATATAGAGAGTAGTCTTCTGAAGGCTAGAACATACGTGGGAAAAACCAACCCGAAAATCGCAGGTAATTTGGAGCATGGCAAAGAAATGTTCCCCGCCATTTTTAGCGAACCAAGGGGTGAGTATGTATTGTACAGAAACCGGAAATATCTTCTTGACGAAATACCATTTGCAATGTACGCAAAACAAACACCGTCGTTTTCTAAAAAAAATAGCACACAAAAAAATACTTACGTTTTTTTTTTTTAATTTTGCGCGAATTTCGGTTGGCTTTTCGCACACATATTCCGGCTATTACATTCGAGAAATGTAGCATATCAGTGAGCAAGGGTGAGCTTTGAGACACTGTCAATGTGCGGTCCCTGAGAGAGAGAGAGAGAGAGAAGAAGCCTTATTGTTCACAACATTGTCCTGTGCCCGGATCCCTGAGAAGGCTGGTTCACGCACTAGCGACCGACTAGGACTGACTCCGACAAGACCGAATTTTAACTCTTTCCTGACCATCGACCACAGGCGATTGATGCTTTCCAAGCGTCGTTCGAAAATGATGTTTAGTGCGGAGAATTGTGTTCCACAGCAGCCAGAAGGGATAGCCAAAGAACAATGCAGGTTGAGCCTCATCACAAACTGAAATGCTGTCAAAAATAGTCCAGGGAAAGGTGGTGGCACTTGACTAACATGGCTAGCTGGTTGCATTAGTCTTCGTAACAAAGATGACATTATTTACGAAATTTAACTGTATTGTGCATGTTTTCTAGACGTCAAGAGCTCTGGGGACACTTTAAGTTATGCTATAGGCATTACTAACCAGATGGTTGTCGCTAAGCATCACTATGATTTCCAATGCTGTCCTGAGCCGGCGTGCACGTTTCATGTTCCCAAAAAGGTGGAATAAATGCTAAATATAAGGGAATGTCAATCAAAGCGATGACAAAATCAAGGTAAAGCATTCTGCTGCAGATGTGAGGTGTACTATCTATGTTTCACAAGTATCAGCATTCCTTCGTTGAAAAGCACACGTGTTACGGAGGCTAACTCTCCGACGAATAAAAAATCGACAACGTCAGTTAGAGTAAACTAACTTTGAGAAGTAAAAGCCCTTGGTCTGGGGCATGTTTTAAAATTTCAAAATATTTTTATTCGTCGTTTAATTTGACATAGCTGTAGAAGTTTCGGCGTCTATACGCCTTCCGTTGTACATTATATATTAAAAGAAATACATTTTTAGAATATTTTTCTTACATTATACCGTATAACCAATGTTACTTTTGTAAGAACAATGGGCCACATTTTGATCTGTCATATTTCTGCATACGCAAATTAGTTTGGAAAATAAAAGCGGTTGCACGGATCTTTTGAAGATTGTTGCTTTTTCCCGTGGTCAGGAATGAGTTAAGCATCTCACGACCACTGCTCTGCGCCACTGTGCCGCCCGTTCTAAGCAGTCACAACCGGCTTAAAAACCGGTCCTGCCGGAGCTGGTCGTTGTTAGTCGCAAGTGTGTGAACCAACCTTTAAAAACAGGTTGTGTCAGAGTCGCGGGTAGTCGATCTCAAGTATGTTAAACAACCTCTAGAAAGCAGCGGGCCTACGCCCAATGCTACCGTAATTAGATTTAAAAAAGATATCATTTGAATGGCGCTCCTAACCAATCCTGGCTCAAAATCATCGTGCTATGTCGCAGCGTTACACAATTAGAACTTGCGTCGACTTCACAAAACATTAACAAGTCCTGCCACTAGAATATAATTAGGCGGAATATTGGCGATTAAATTACCTTACAAAATACATGACACGGTTTTTCCTGTCAATTCATTGAGTGAAGTTCGCGTACCCTTTGCTCATTCAAATACAAGACATGGCTTCTAAGTGCTAACGACGCCACACGGAGAGGTCTGCGCTTCTTTTCTGCGTGGCCACTCAGCTGATGTGGGAGATAGCTCTCCCGCATCGCGCCGAGCCGCTTTTATGCGTGTTTACGAAAATCGCTCTTCCCTCAAAGGCAGTTCTCCGCTTTCGCTGGGTCGGCATTTTTACGCCATTTATCGGAGAAAAAAAGATCGTCCGTGCAAATTTGCAGTCCCATTGCGTGCGTCGCCATCAGCGGCGTTACGGCCCAGCGACTCGGAGGCGTTTAAAACGGAGCAGCGCCGACACTCCCGCCAGTGGCAGGTTCGAAGTGCGGGGGATAGAAGCGGGCAGATTCAGGAGCAGAAGATAACCGCGCGGAGGCGGAGAGGTGCCCGGTCGACGTGTGTGGCGTGTGTCCATGACCGTCATTACTCCCCGATTGACTCGGTCCCGCAAAAACCGGCCGTAAATCGGCGAAATGACCGGGAAGACTCATATGCGGGCACCGTGTCCAAGTGCTCACTTTACGGGGAGTCTACGAGACGGAACGGCTTTCTACCGGTCTTACAACGGCTTTTGTTGTTGTTTTCGACCTGTCGGAGTTTTCAAGAGGACACGCGGGGATCTGCGGGTTTCCTCGCGCGTGAACTGATTGCGAAGCACACTCCCGCGGCACCTTTGGTTCCACTCCGTTCCACCTTACCATGAACCGCGGATGACACTACACGCAGATATACTGAAGGAGAGGAGGAGAACCTGCGGTGGGCATCAAGGGCTGGCTGCAAAGTCTCGAGCTACTTATTTCCTCCTCGCCCTCAGTTGCTCTCCGTAGTAGTCTGTTGCAGGTTAAAGGGCCCATGGAAACGAGGATTTGGGTTGGGATGAATGATTTTAAATTGAGACTGCACTAATCGCATACTGACTCTGCTTAGTTGGCCAAAGAGAAGAGGCTGAGAAAGTCAAAAAACTGGCTTTTTCGGTAGAAACATTTGAAGGAAATATAGCGAGGACTATTTTGCACCGTCTAAGCACTTCGAAAGCTCTCCGCAACGGCACTATGATACGTCCGCGGTTCCAAAGGCGCGTCACCGGCGCCAAACTGACGCCAGCATGAAGCCCAGCTCACGCATTGGACGAGAACTGCGTCACTCGGCGGACGTTTACGCTCGATCAACAATCAATCCACCGTCGAGCGAATGTTTGGATTCGCTACGTTCATTGGCCAATGAGTGCCCTGACGCGGAACTTATCGTCCATGGGGCAATGACCAGTTCTATGGATGTGCATAAAAAGCACTGCCGTGGAGAAGCTGGAGTCATCGCACCGGTGCTGGCGAAGGGAATGTCGCGACCACGTGATTTCACAATTCGCATTTGAGTTGAGGGATTACAGCTAAGGAGGAAGAGTAGGACGATCGTTTCGCATGCCCCGCTGAAGTGGAAGCAGTTACGACGAGCCCGTCAATGAATTCTCCGCTTGTCACGTTTGGTGGCCTCCGCTTTCTCCCGCTAAGGTGGGAAATAGTGGAGGGCTTTGCGGCAGGAGTTTGTCTCGCTGTTCTTAACCCGCGGCGCACCATGAAACCTTTTCTACAAGGGCGCATGCATCTCGAATGTCGTCGCTTCTGGTATGGGGTGAAACTACCGTTTTGATCTCTCCACGCCGCTTGAAGGTGTTGACGAAAAATGCTTGATTTCCACAGATTCTTGTTTTGCCTCAGCTATATTTTCTCGCTATTCCAGGTTGAAATATTTTATTAACGTGCCAGATACGCAAACCACGCGACTGAGAGCGGCAGGAAACAGGAAACGTGTGTACAAGCCATCAAGCGAGTCGCAAATCGTGTGAGATCAAGGAACCTTTGGAAGGGGAGTGGCGACGCTGGGGACCACGTGAGTGCGTGGTGCGTTCCCAGTGCGCGATTGACTTGGACAATCTCTTAGCGTCCTGCTGCGGTCCATCTGGGTGGGAGACGGAGTATTCTGTCAGTGAGTCGTTTGAAATGCGGTTTAGAATCCGCGATAATTCCGGGAGCTGCTTCTCTCTCGCTCTTTGGGGCTAAGTTAGGGAGTCTGGAATGGGAGCTGTAATCTTTGGCGTATGCGCGTGGGAAGCATTAAGTGTTGCAGTGATGCTGCGAGGTGCTTTCGGGTCGCCTTGTCAGGTTTATGTCTCGCTAGTGAGGTATAGAAAGATACCGGCAGCAAAAAAGCGTGGCACTCGAAAAAATGTGGGTTCTATTCGCAGCATAAAGGCGGCGCCACTTTATTCCATGTGTGCAGGGAAAACTAGCACGATCTGGCGGTCGTAATGTGAAACAGAGGAATGGGGATTAGATTAGGCCGTAGATTTGAGAAGAGGTAAGAACTGGCCTCAGAACGCACCGGTCCCTGTGGTATGAGGTGACTCGTGTACATGTCGTGCCACAGTTTGGCTAGAAGAGCCTAAGGTCGACCACGACCATGGCTACGGCTACTAGATAACGAATGTATTATATGAACGCGCAGTAAGCGCTCATATGATATAAGGCGACAGCAGTCGACAAATAGTGAGCTGCATCTATGCAGAGCTTTTAAAGTTTACTCATACTATTACGCACACCTTTAGTTTCAGGTTGAACACGTGGGCATGGGCTGCGTGAACTTGGATACACTTGCAAGTTCACGTTAGATCGAAATGTAATATTGGTGCATTATTACACGCAAGAAACGCCATATCCATTTACGGAGTGACTTCGCGCTTTCTTTTCAACTTTGAGGTGGAGGTGACCTGACGCCACGTGGCGTCTTGACATCACGTGACGTCACGGTGTCGCGTGACCTGAACTCACATGACGTCGTGGCGTCCGACGTGAATTTCCCGCAAAAAGTAGTGGAAATTACATCGTGACGTCCAAGTCAGGTCACGTTACGTCCGTTTTTTCGCGAGGAAAATAGGAAGGAAAATACAACTTAAGTTAGTCTAAGACATTAATGAACAAGATTTTGTTATTCACTCCCTGCAACGACTGCTTAATACCGTCTATAAACATTCACAGGATCGCCCCTGAAAAACTGCCCTCCCTGCATTATAAAACTTCGAAGTTAAAACTGCCTGATAACTTTTTTTTATAGCGGTTCACCCCTTGGAAAGAACTTTGAAATTTTGAAAACAAATCAACCGACAATAAGCCGAGTCGAGCTTTCACTCCTTGCTGCCAGCACTTTAGTGATCTTATGCAAGCCGCACGCTCAAGGCACACGCCTGATTTGTCAGATTGGCTTCGACGACTAAACAATACCGTTCGGGGTAATTGTAGCGGGTAAACACGCGGGAACAGACACATCTTAAGGGATTCTTGTTATTGCTTACGGGCACGAGTAAGCAATCAGGGGAACAAAAATGTGTGTTATACCATTTAAGCCGATGATTTTGGTACTCACAGAAAGAAAAGTTATGAAACCATCCTGCCGATTTTTCTACTGAAAATAAAGCGAGCTTTATGAAGAGCAGTGGCTGTTAACCAAACACAAAACAGAGACGCCGGAAAGTTCTCAGCGAAGGATAGAAGAAATACAAATAAACAAGAGACCCTCCCCCCCCGGAGCGATGGCAGGAAGAGGAGTGACGGGGGAGAGGGCCTTTTTATCTATCTTCCCCCCTTTGTCGCACGCGCACAAAAAACGCCGAAGAAAGAATAAGGAAAAACAAGAGCAAGTTGCACGCGTGCCGCACGCGCTGCCGTCGTCCATTGTGATTGGTCGGCGAGCGGGAGGGGCGGCTGGGCGAACTCTGAGTAAATATTTTTGTTTTGGCGCCGCAGTTCTCAAACGGAAACCAACAGAAAAAAGCAAACGAGAGAAGAAAACAAGAGCGGGAAAAAAATCGAGGAAGCACTCTTCCGAGGGCTATGTGTTTCACCTGCACCAGGTGATACTTACGTCCGCGTTAAGAAGAAGAAACTTTTCCGAGCTGTTTGTCTTTCTTTTCTCTCTATCGCTTTTCTGTAAATCTGGCCACGCGACTGACGAGTATACAAATAGCTTTCTATACATTTGTTTTCAATTTTACTGCGCATTTCGTTCACTAGGTTGGCAAGCTACCAGCGGTGTTTGTTTGTTCTTTTTTGCGTTTGCTTTGGCGTAGAGTTCCGCGGCCATCTTTGAATACTACTCGAACCCGACCCTGAATAAGCTCTAAACTCTTTAGAAGAACGCGATGTAAAGCGGTATATAAAAAAACCAGGTCAGTGGATTAAAGGAGGTTGGGTTGCTATCGAGCGGGCCGCAAAATGTCCTTCGAGGACATGAACCACTGCAGATGAATGTCGTCAGCCTCGCCTTTGGCTTACAATTACGACGTCGTCATAGTGCGATTAAGAGGAGACACATACGAGTGCTGCGTCATCATACGGCTGGGCCTCGCATCCAGTCGAAGGATGCTCGGCGTCGAGTTCGGGCCCAATTGCCAAGTTTGACCCTATCCAAGTCTCACGACGTTACGGGGAGGTATAAAGGAAGCTATCCACATGCTTTGGTTAACTAGGTGGTGTTGGGCTAACACCTTAAGGGTGTTAGCCCTACACCCTCAAACATTCTTAGGGTGTTGACTAATTCTTCGGAGCTAACACCTCCTAACTTTCAAATCAAATCAAACAGTTTATTTTCCCATTCAACAAAAAATGGGGGGGGGGGAGGGGATGCCGAAGAGAGCTGATAAATCAGCTTGACATGGTCCTCGGCCGCCCTACAGAGGCAGTGGTGGCGGCAGTGGAAAAATAAACACTAAAGAGTTGGAAAGTAAAAGAGTTAGTGAAAATACAAAAGGGCGTGTCAGGAGCAATGGGTAGAAGTATTGAACAACATTGAGAAACTGACTCGCACTTTCCCTTTCAGTTACACAAAGTTCGACTTCAAAAAGCCTAAATTTCCCCCAAAAAATAAATGTCGAACCAGAAACTGAATGTAGACATACTAAACAAAGTTCTTTACAGCGGAGATCCTCATTTCCTATTCAAATCGTAGAAATCGGTAAAAAAAAATGAACACAGTACGAGTGATCTACAATCAAATACACAGGAACAGCCAACATCCGAGAGACACGATGGGAATACGGTATGTAATACAATACGCTGCAAGGTCAACTAAAGTACGTACATATACAAACTAAGTGCGGCCAGCGCTGCGCACACTATTGTTTTCTGTTTTTCTTTTTCATGGTTATAAAAAAGTTCCGCAATTGTTTAAATGATGGGTTGTGTATATCTAGCTCATTACTCTACAGATGATTTAACATTTTTTGGCAAGGTGTGCCTCAACATTTTAATATCCTATGTAGTTCTGTTAGTGGTCACCTGCCAGCATTCTTAAAGGGGCTCTGCAATCATAATTAAGCGTCTACCTTTTTTTGCGGTTCCCATATCTCTTGTGGTTCAGGCAACCCCGCGGGCACGGAGAGGGTCACTAAATATCAGTGCGTCATATTTTCACCGGACGACGCGGAAACCTCCTCCTCCTACGGCAACGACCCGTGGTGCCGAACGGGCGCGGCATTTGACGAATTCCTGACGTCGTCGGTCCCGACCAGCTCCTGCCTTGCACGACTAAACAAATCCGCTAAAAGCTTTTTTCTTTTAGTTTGAAATACAAAATATAAGTGGCGCGAACTGTTTCAATTATTTACGAAAGTAGTTTTTTGTTCAGTAGTTTCAGATGAGAAAATAAACAAATGTAGGTTAAAAAGTAAAGAAAAAAGAAACAACGCGCGATGGCCCGTCGACAAACCCGCCACCGTGCGGTGGAAGAGGTGACGTAGGCCGGCGCAGGCACTCCCGCGGATCCTGGCAGACGACGCACGACGCCGGCGGCACGATTTTGCAAAGTGAAAGTACGAATTTGTCTAATGTGGTATCGCGCCACAGGAGACCCGCCCGGAAGTTGCCCAGAACTTGAGCGTCGTTGAGTTGGGGCCGAGGGGCTTCGCCAGCTCGCTCCGGACGCTTACGAGGGGTGTCCCCGTACGGTACTACTCCCAGTTCCGCACTTCTATCGAGGATTCGCTTCTACCATGGGCTACCCAAGCCAGGACCAGAGACGTCACGATGGAGTTTATTTTTCGCTTATAATCTTAATTTGCCTATAACTTTTACGAATTTACAGAAAGGAAAAGTGTCATTAAGTTACTGCATTCAGTGCGTTCAGGTTCTGTGCAAAGTAAAACCAGACAAAAAATCGTTGCACTGATCCTTTTAAGGTGTTGATGTAATACTTGAGCTAACAAGATTTAAGGTGTAAGCTCCTAACGAGTGTTCTAGGGTTAATACGCTTAGAGTGTTCGCCCTCTGTATCAAGCTGATTCACTAATTAAAGGAAAGCTCCGACGAAACTTTGGTGGTCACTGATTTACTTCAAAATTGGTAGAAACATTAATAGACACATCTGAGCTAGTAACCGAGGTCACAAGTCACACCTTATTTCTTTTTCCCGCAGGGTTATTATAATAGGTATCGTCTGAGAGGGTGATTGATTCTACTGGCAACACCGAACACGTGAAGTCAAATGTTGTTATAAGGGTGCAGCTTGTTCGCGATGGTTACAATGTGTTCCATTCTGTATAATGAAAAAAAAAATAAGCTAGACAAATAATAAATAAATAAAGAACGCGCAAATCGTTGTTTTTGGGGCTGCCTGCCTGACTTCCGAGTTACGCAACATGTGAAGTCACCCCTCTGGTGAGGAAGAATAAATTTGTACGTAGGTTTTGGTATAACATAAAAAAAAAAGAACTACCTTAGTAGGTTAGTAGTTCAAGAAAAACCTCCCGAGCTCCCGTTTAGTGGTGTAGAAATATTTGAGTGTGTATTTACAAAGACATCAAACATGCCGCAGGTACGTCCGCAGACCGAGAATGGCACGTACGGGATTTATCGTTAAAACCATGGTGTAGTTCTGCCAGCTTCCTGGAGGAAGCTTCGAAGCTTATCACGTTCTTGTTTTCCTTCATAGAGCAGAAGCTGGCGTCCAGATGGATGTTGTGTTGCGCAGTGACCCGCTATTCGTGACATAAATTGGCCCTCGCTGCCTCTCGGACACTCGCTGTCCATTTGAGAAACGCAGGACGTGTCTTGGAGTGATAATGATTCGTTCTTCGTCGTTCTTTTCCCTAATGCCGGAATTGGATTGGCTGCGGAGCTAAAAGAAGACTACGCTTCTTGTTCTTTAACCTGACGGTAACATCAAAATAGGGCACTATCCCTCGGTAGCGTTGCGGCCCTTCTGATCCGCGCTCTGTGACAACAGTTTAGCCCACGTGCTCACTTTCTTCCAGAACAGGCAGATACCCAATCACTGCGAAGAACTGAAAAGTCCAAGTCAATGACGAACCTCAAAAATGAGGCTGGAAAATTTTATATTGTTTTTGAAAATCAGTTAAATCAGATTCATTTGATTTGAATTGGATTAACTTGATTTAAACGAATGTGGCCAGGTAAAATTAAACTTCTTAGCACTAAATGCATTTTTAAACATGAGAAATTAATCGATCAATCTGTCCGATCTCTAAAAGTAATTGGGAGAATTACTATCAATTTAAAAGTTTAAATCGCAATTTAACTAACACACTTTATTGATGTAAATAACACCATAAAGAAAGCAGTTTGATTTTTTAATCATTAAAAGCTCTATTTGCTTTTTTTGTGTTCTGACTGTTTTAGATGGTACAATAGTTTTCCTGTTATCGTTTTTTTTGCGTTGTGATTTGCCTGCCAGAAGACATCATGTAACTGGCGAACGAAGTGGAAGGTAGAAGAAAGCTGAACCCTCCGATTTGCTCGTATCGCTTTTTGTTCGTGTTCAGTCTGGTATAAATCTTTTTTGCTCGATGATTATGAATACGTTAGCATTAGTAACTACATGACAGCGTCCATCTGGGGACAAAAGAGCGGAAATTGAAGCGCGCCGCGTAGAGAGGAGGGACAAAGGCGAGAGGAGGCCACGTCACGGGGCGGAAGCCAATCCGCGCGCGGGAAACCGGTGAACAGCGAAAGCAGCGTCAGGCAGCGGACGCCGCTGCTAAGCCTGCAAGGCGGGAGAACGAGACAGGCGCGCGGAAGCAGCGCCTAGCTCGGCCTGGCCGAAATGAGGCGCAAAGGAAGCGGCGAGCCGACGCGGGTCTGCGTGCTACAAAGGCTGCGGCGAAGCGGGCTCGGCGAGCCCGCTTCGCCGGAAGAGTTAAAGGAGGATCCAGGGGTGGATGCTTAGGACATGAGTTAGCGTGCCCCTCATGAAACGCCACACACGTCTCCCTTTGGGGAACGGTAACGCTGAACCCGTGATGACGCCGAAAAGAGGCAGCAAAGAAGAGAGAAAGAAAAGAAAAAGCCAAAAGATGAAGAGAGAAAGTCACAACAGAAAAGTGAAAGGGTCAGCATTAGCGTTTCCCAAAGGTGGACGTGTGCGGCGCGTTACCTAAGGGTCATGCTAACGCATTCCCTGAGGATGGACCGATGAATCTTCTTTTAATTTTTTATGTAACTGCAAAACAAATGTACAATGAATATATAAAACAATAGGCACATTAAATGATAAAATATTTTGGCGACTAATTTTCCGGGAAAGGTACGATTTTAATCGCCATAGCAAAACCGATGTGATTTAAAGCACGATTTAATTCTCGACCAAATTCACGATTTAAATCATCTTGATTTTATTCTTCACCCTACTCAGGATAGGATTACAACCCAGAAATATAATATGCCAAGGAACGACGGGGAAGTGAGACACCATGCTCGTTGTCAGAGGGTACATCGCATTGTTTAGATCTGATCGTGTTCTGAGGTCGTCATTTGCTGGGATTCTTCAGATGTTCGCAGTGATTGGCTGCCTGCCTGTTCTGCAGAAAGATGTCAGGTTTCCGAAAAGCATAAACAGAGAAAGAGGATCTCACCCACAGATACACACACGCACGTAGTAAAACATATATAAAAAATAAACATGTTTTGTGGTGTGTTGTGCATTCCTGTCACCCAGTTTAGTTTTTGTATTAAGATTCTGAACTTTTAAGGAAGACAGACGAAGTGGAGTCCAAAGCGGAGGACAAGCACGGAACAACGTAACGTCAACCCATTCGAAGGTAACGTGAGTTGTTTCAATCCTGGCAGCTCGGTGGGTTACACATGAGGTGCCTAAGGCTAAAGTTTCATAAAAAAATGTTCCCAAGCTATGTAACACAAAAACTGTCACTCTTAATTAAGTGGACTAACGACCCGTTAAATTTAGCGGGAAGCGCTGCCCCGCTAAGTCTATCAGAAAAATATAATCGGCGTATAACTATACACCAATTAACGTTAGCACAAAATTTAGGCGGGCACGTTAAATTTTCACGCTGAATTTACTGGAATTTAGCGTGATTTGCTATTTGTTTCACTACTCATAAAATACATTGCGATTCATTCTATTCTTTTTGTTCTAGAAGACGGCTGACTCTGCTGCAGCGGAGTACATACACCCGGTGAAATATTGATGGCCATCGATTTTGATGAAGTTCTTACCATGTACAAAATATCCGCCCCTTAGTATGTGTTCCAAATATCTAATGAAAATATGAATTTATTGCAAGAAAATATATATCTTCTTTAATTTACGCGTACATTTTCGAATTTTTGACTGCTGCCCTACTGGCAAGAACGCTCAGCGGCGGCGCTGGGATCGTCGTGACGTCAGATGTACCCCAGAGCAGGCTGTCCCTCCTCTACGGCGTTGCACGCGGAAGCGATTGCGAACCTCTATGGTTTTACGGAAGTTGTCTGGTTTAGGCCATGTGGCGTGCGATGGAGGATGGGGAAATCGAGACCGTGCTGCAGGGTACTGTAACACCACGAATGAATAGGCGGAGTGACGTGCCATCGGCATCCTGAGCAAAGAAGTCTCTGCGACGGAAGGGGGTCCGAGCAGTTCGACGTGAACGCTGCCTCCCAGCGTTCGTACTGTGCTTGCAAACAAACTCTTCTGAAGCGGCATCTGGGTCCACATGTCGGCGGATTACGAAGGCAGCCGCCACGGATGCTCCGCTTGAAGGCGATGGCGGCGGATCAAATGCAAACGACGGATCGTCTGAAACCTCGTCAATCTCGAGCTGAAAATCTTGAAGCATTGTCATTGCTTGACTTAGACTAGCTCGTCGAATTGTAGTCCAGTGTTTTCCACGAACGATCGCGGCGGCCTTTAGACTGCTTCTGACGTTGGACGAAACAGGCTCAAGCTGCCCGTGCGCTGGTGTTTGTACAACAATTGACGTCACCACGGGAGAGCGGACCAGTCAAATTGTCAAGTTTACAAGTTTACAAGTGTGCAAGGAGGCATCAGTTGTTGTCGGTTGCTAGTTGAAAAGAACTACCTGTACCTTCGCCCCTACACGTCTCATTCTTTGGTGTTTTTCAAATCGTGCTTTTCAAATCATGTTAACCAACCCGGTCTAAGTTCATTTTTGAAAGTTAGTTTTGGTTTTAGAGTTACTTTATTTTTACGATTAAAAATGATTTAAAGAACGATTTAGGGAAATTGACGCCGGATCCCCTTTAACCTATATATCCTCGGAAGGAAGCTGGATAATGGCCGTAAATGAACTGCCCAGCCAATTCCGTACAGAAAATGCCGGAACAAACGATTCATCGGACGAGTTGGTGGCAGCCAGCCTGGCTTTGCGAGGCGTTTCCCGCAAAGCACCACCTGCGCCATTTTTGTTTTTGCTCCATTTCTTTTTTACTGTTTTGATGTCACCCCACTGCGGTGGCGCTGCTGTCAATATGGCGCGTACTCAGACGCTTCAGCTGACGCGAATGTTGGTTGTGAAAACGCGCTATAACCACACCTGGCGTGGCAAAAGCACGAGCCTGTTTGTAAACACTGAGTTCGCGAACAGCAATCCAATCGAGTTCCCGGCGTAGCGCGTGGCTGAACGCCCGTACCAGCAGTCAGGGTCACGTGGCGAGCTCCATGCTATCGGTTGGCGTACGAGGGCGGCTAGGTTTTGCGCGCTCCGACCCGAGTTGAGCCGAACTAAAACAACAACAATGCGGGTTTCAATTTTCGAGCAGCTGCTTAACGCCGGCTCTTTATGGAAGCAGCTCCAGTTTCGAGACATCTTTATTCGGGAATAGCGATAAATTTACGGCATGGTTTGGCGAAACAAGTAAGGTAGGGGGCCTTCCGTGATTTACGGGGTAATTAGAAGATTACAGCGCGGCCACCCAAAAAATGGCGACTTTGTGCAGGCGAGGTGCCGTAAGTTATCGGTCGGGCAAATTATTGTTTCTCTGCCGCGGCACTTTTTGGCGAGGAAGTTCGCTTCTTTGTTCCTCCTCATACTGAAAACAATTTAGTGGATATATCAACGTCGGAAGCAACAGTAGCGCGTGTCGAACTGAACAGTTTCTTTTTTATTTGTATAGAGCCTGACCTGGAGTGCGGCCAGATGTAAGGGGCCAAATGCTCTCCCACCTCTTCTGACCGCCAGAACACACACCAGTAGCTTATTGCCCAGCATATAGGAGTATTCACAAGGCGGCACGCTTCAGAGCTGGACTGCAATCCGCCATTGCCACTGGGTATACCGTTGAATCTGCGCTTCAATGCGCTTGACGCTCGTGCGAAATCGTGAGGAGGCGCACTTCTGCCCGCTGTTC